>CAWUFW010022364.1:0-97248 GCA_963921515.1 Calotriton arnoldi | reverse complement strand
AGGAACGAAGTTAGAGAATAAATTTGTTGCAATATATCCATCTCAAGCACACACTGTCAAGCTTGCCGTAGGCTCGCTATGAGACGCGGCAGGGGAGTATAAATATCCTGCGACTCCGCACTAGAACACTTCGCGGTCTAGTGTTTCCGAAGTTCCCCAATCTGCCTCCGGGTCACTCACCTGTTCGTGCAGCGGCGTTATCCTCAACGCGACTTTGACATTCTGGGCGCCTTCCTCTGGGGCCTCTTTCAGTAACCGGATCCCTGCTTCATTTACGGTCTCTGCCTGCCCAAGTTTCTTGCCTGTTCCTCAGTGGTCACGGTGCAGCGGTAGCAGTAAAGAGATCTCCGGGCCCCGGTTCTCCTTGGCGACTGCAGTACAGGATACTTCCTTGCTTTCCCGTCCTCTCTGTTTGTTGTGGGTTGGCGGTTGTCTTCCTGGCTGTGCGTTGTGTCCTGTAATCCTGCAAAAGAGATAATATCTCTTAATTTTGATGATACCCTTACCTGTGCTTAGTACTTGCCAATATTGTTATATTATACACTTACCTGAACTACTTCCTCCGCTCCTGGAGATCTGCCTAATCCAGTTCATTTAATGAGTTCCTGAAGGCAAAGAAGTTGTGGTTAAATATTCCTGAAGTAAGGAATACTCAAGGCATATTCCAGGCCTATGCTAGCAGCTAGCTAGCGGTTCTCTTCAGTTATTTCTTCCTTTTATTTTAAAGACAGCTCTTACACTAATCAGGTGGGTGTAACTAATGTATTTTGTGTTTTTATTACATTTGGTTTGGATTAGAGAACAAGTCAATAATATATGTTTCTCTCTATAGATAAGTCTCACCATATGCCGCTCCAATAATTGGGTTACCCTACGGAAGAGGGGAATCACCCAGGTATTTACATTGCTGTCACTTTACTATTTATTGAACACACTGAGACCTGTTTTGCACATATCTTACTCTGACCCTGTTGTCTTCTTTAGGAGTGCTCCTGCCTACCTGAACCACCATTCAATTAGGAATCAGCGTTGGACCTGTTCTTTCTCTCATATTCCCTTACCCTCTTCCCCCGATTTACCGTTGTTGCTTTGACAACGTTGGGCACAATAGGTGGATAGAGGAAGTTGGGACTATCTCATCTTGCATGCTGTTTCTGTGGAAAACCCAGTAAGAACCTGACACACACCTCCTTATATATGATCTAGACAGGACACAATATCACAGGGAAAGAGACTGACACCACACTAGGGGGGCATATGTATCAACCTTTTTCCCGTTCGCAAACGGGCCGATTCTCAGAATCGGCCCGTTTGCGAACAGGAAAAGGCCTTTGGGCATTGCAAATTAGAGAATCGCAAACTTTGCGATTCCCTATTTTGCGATTGCATTTAAGGAATCGCAAATTTCGATTCCTTAAATGCGATGTAGAAAGCACCTAAGTTGTGCGAATTTGGCATAAGAAACAGCAAATTACCACCAACTTACAGTTGGTGGTAATTTGCAAATTCTTTGAAAAAGCACTTTTTTGCTTTTTTCAAAGTGCCATGTGGCACACATACATGCCCTTAGGGCATGTATGTGCGCCACATGTGAACACATGCACATTTCAGGGGTGCAACAGGGTGTCCTTTGGGAACCCTTGCACCTTGAAATTGCGTGCGCAATTTGCGAGTACCTATTGGGTACTCGCAATTTCGCACGCAATTTCCATTCATTCCTATGGGCCTCTTGGCCCATAGGAATGAATGGGAAGGATTCTTAATTGCGACTCGCAATTTGCGAGTCGCAATTAAGGAATATGAGGGAATTACAAAATATTTGCGATTTTTTGATTAAATTCATTTTGCGATTCTCAAATAGCGATTCTCTAAAAATCGCTATTTGGAAATCGCAAAACCTTCATAGATACATATGCCCCTAGATTGGAAACTTCAGGCCAACAATGGAGAGACGGCCATCTTGAAAAAATACCTAAATAAGACTAATCATGCCTTCTCGTCCAACCGAATGGTGTTTACTCAGATTGGCAGACAAAGGAAGAAGAACCATATGTTTGACATCCCTCATACTGTTGCACACTGCCAACTGCCTCATGAATCTAGAGCTCTGCTGAGCAGTTGCCCCCACAGCTTCTGACCAAATGCAGGCTGAGCATCAAAGACATGCTGTCTTCTTCTTGTACGCAAGAGAGGCCTGGGTAACATGTTGCTGCTAGTACGACCTGATCTGGGATATAACAAAGAGGGGGTGTTTTAGTTGTTTCTTGAACGACAGGAGAGGGGCGGGGTACAGTTGGTAGTTCAGTTGGGAGAAAGTTCCAGCAGAATGTTGCAGTGCCTGAGAAGGGTTTGGTAAAAGCTTGTAAGGGGCTTCAAGATAAAGAATATTTGCTCATGTGGCCTCTTTGGCTGCATGAAATGTTAAAGAGCTTAAGCCAAGTAAGGATTCAGTTTAGTAATATTATTTTGAAAGTAAGGCAGGTGATCTTGATTTCAATCCTGCTCAATGTGAGCCTAGGATGGGCAAACTGTGGTCAAAGTTTCTGAAGAATGACAGGATTGAGGCTTCAGAATGGAGTACTCCCTTGAATGAGGCAAGCAAAGACTGAGGGACACCAGCGTGTGTGTCATTGGTAGACTAACGTCAAAACATGACGCATGCATGTGTAACAGTTTTCAGCAGTGCTATTTACAGGAAGAGTTTGATCTTTTCAAGGGAATGCAGATGGAAATTGGCTGGTTGAATAATTTTGTTTATGCATGCAGTGGGTGGCGTGTTCTCATGTGCACAATTCAGCGATCTCGCTGAAGTTGAAAGTAAAAGTGCAAAACTATCCACTCTTGAGTTCAGCAATAAAAGTTGGGACCCATTTGATTCTGTGTTTTTTTATACAACAGAAAGGATTTTGTTTTCACGCAATGAAGCATCAATAACTGTCCAACATTCAGGACTGAAGTTTGGCAAGGTTGTGATGGAGGGTGTACATTTCATTATTTGTGCATAATGGAGATTGGAGGGATTCTCCCATCCATTTGAGGATCCAGGTTAGGGGCTCAAAATACAGGCTGAAAACAATGAAGGCTAATATGAAGCCCTAAGACACTATGGCTTGGATGCATTCAACAATTTTCTCAAAAAGCAATCTGTTATGAAGAAAGTGAAGCAAGTCAGGACTTGGCTGGGGAAGCCAATCCATTTCCCCATGGTTTTATCCTGCGAGGCTCAATGGTATTGACCACTGAGAGATAAAGGGGAACAAGTCTGCAAGAGTCTTCACATCTAGAATGAAATAAACTTCACACAGTATTTGTAAAGTTGCAGTTTCAGGGTGATAAGTTAATGCCAGCCTAATATTTTGCCAATATATATTCCTTATTGACATAGGACACCAGTTGGAAGGAGACACAGCTTTTAACAAATTTCCCATATCATGGTAGGTTGGAATGGTGTTTTAAACTGAAGCAATGATTGGAGTTGAGGGTATTTTTTTCACAGATTGGGGTGAGTTTTTTTAATAGTGCTTACTTGCACTTGCACTTTACAATATTGCAATTCATTCACTCCTACTACCACCCGAACACATGCTTCAGTTTTCAAGTACAAATAATGCCTCTATTGCTTCATAGACAAAATAAGCTCCATGTGATACAATTCTGTGCCAAACTCCATTCAGAGTGTTCTTTTCCTACAGAAAACTAACTATAGAAAAGAGTCCTGTATGGTCACCCGCCATTGTTTGCTCCAAATGCTGAAAGTTATACCTCTGATGCACTGGAGTCTGCTGCCCAGGCCCCAGTGCCTGTGCTCTCTCCCAAAACTGTTATGTTCAACTTGGGAATTCCCAAATTGGCAAATACTTTCCCCCTTATCAGTTCCTAGTGTATGGTACCAGGGTTACCCAAGGCATTGGTGGTAAAGGGGTCCCCAGGGCTGCAGCACAGTTTTGTGCCTTCCTGGTGACCCATGCAAACTACTGGCAGCAGGCCTGCCATTGCAGACTGTGCCCTCACAATGTGTGGCCTAGTCAAAGGCAATGCCTCTAATATATGTAAACCACCCCTAAGGTAGGCCTCCTCAACCCAGGAGGCAGGGTGCATTATATTAAGGATGTGGACAAATAAGTGCAAGCCTATATGTCCCTATAGTAGCGCTCCCCATTGGAAACTACTATACGTGTTAGCGGACCATATGATAACATGGGCTGCTAACCAGGCACTCTTGAGATTGGCAGCTCCATTATTGTACCACTAAAATAAATCACGTTTGGTATCAAACAGCGTGCCTTTTCACCCCTGACATGATTCTCGTGCCCTAGGTGAGGTGACATGCACCCAGGTGGCACCTTAGAGGTTGCCCACCTGGTTGCCCCAGCTTCACTGTGCTCTGACTGACCAGCCGGTGCTTTCCCGTGCCTGCTGCCGCAAAGACAGCATTACGACTTCCTGCCAGGCAGTGTGATCACTCCCAGGAGTCAGGAACAAAGGCTGGGCAGGAAGGAGGTCACACCTCCCTACTCCCCAGCAGGCTAACGAATTGGCACATCAGAGTGGTGCGCTTGAAAGCCTGCACCGCCTCTAATATGCATCTGGGCTGTCCCCCTGAGGAGGTCACAGAACTCCCCTTGCCCAAGGCATGCTTGCGCCCGGTCAAGGTGGGAAATTAGCTATGCAGAAGGTGTACACCTCCAGGAAGTCTGGCCACACCTCTAGGGTGAACAGCCTGATCTGTACACCTAAATTCGACTTCTGCCATCTTTAGAAGGGCAGAAATAGTGAGTTCTGGGTAGAAAAGGTGACCTACACCCCCGGATGTGATCACCTCTGGGCCAGGTTAGCTGCACAGACTAGCTGCCCATTGGCTACTAGCTCCAACACCCCTAACTCCCCTAAATCTAGGATTTAACAGACCCCCCCGACACAACAACCACAGATCTGAACAACTTACTTCAAGAAAGGACCAAGAGGAGACCTATGTCACTGACAAACGGAATTTGCCCACAGCACAAAAGCAAAAGAGGGATACTTTGTCCCTGAGGCAACAGACTTGGAACTGAGGGAACGACCCTTGTCCTTGACTAAAACTCGACACTCCCAAAGAGAGTGGCCCTTGTGGAAGGAAGAAGCACCCTCAGTCTTCCAGGACTAGTAGCACTAGTCCACTGCAAACTGCAGGTAAAAGCACTCACTGGACCCAAAGAATCGCTGACCATATGGCCCTCCGTCGTATTGTCCAAATTCAGGTGGTCCAGTGCATTGTGGGAGTTGTAGTTCCACTTGTCCCGAAGTTTCAGGCTGCTACCTCACTTCCCTGGACCCAGTGAAGTTCCAGAGGCTTTTCGTTTTACTTACCGCTGCCGAGGCTTGTTGGCCACCAATCCGATAGCCGACTCCCACACCCGGCGCTGCATCTATAGGGAACACCGTGCAACCATCATCCGATATCAGAAGCTGTGTATCTGTTGTATTTTTTGCATTCTGTTTCTTGCAGCACTGTGTAAGCGGTAAAATCAGCAGCACCCATGGCTCCCGTTCAGCACCTGGACTCCACGGGCTAGGTAAAATTGATCTGACTGTTGTGGCCTGGTTCTGGGGCCCACATGACCCAAACCCTATAACGGTTCCAAGTAACTCGACCTGCAAGTGACCGATTGCCACTAGTGGATTTGCCATTGATTGCAATGGTATTTTGTCTATGTATTTTTCTGCACTGATTTAATATTGCTTCAAAACTCTATAACTCTGGTTTTATGTATGCTATTCTGTTCATTTTGGTGTCTAAATTAAGATGAAAATACACTCCATTTTTAGGTCTCGCCTAGGCAGCGCGCATGCGCTGCTCTAGGAGGGCCTTTAGCCATCGGTCTTCACTTTTCAAGCACTGCACTGGTGCTTGTGGCGGCATCCACCTTGCGGGAGCGAGCAGCGGCGCGCCACAAGCACGAGTGCAGTGCTTGAAAAGTGAAGACTGCGCGCGCACGCACGCACGCACCACTCCCGGGCTTGTTAGGTCTCGCCTACTCGCCGCACCCTCTCTCGACACTTCGGCCAGCCCCTCGCGTTCCCGGCCCTCTCAGCCGTTCCTCTCTTCCTCTGCCACTCTCCCGGTACCCCACAGCCCACTTCCCCTTTTATTGCTCTCCGTCTCTGCCCTCCACTTCTTTAGCACTCGGCTGATAGCATCACTCCACCCATCTGCTTAAGCCGTGTATCCCACTTTATTCAGCGCCGTGCAGCACCCGTACTCCGTACACCTCAGGGTCTCTCTGCAGTAGTAAAGCACTTTGTTACTCTGCGTTCAAAGTATGCGAGCTTTCGCCCATCAATTAGTTCAAAAGTTAAGCTTTGGTTCCTTCCAAAATAAGGCAAGTTTCAGAGGACCCCCGTCTCTCGGCTCTTAAAGTTAAAAGACACGCCATATGCTATGCGTGGTTCTTGAAGTGCCCTTCCTTTATCAGATGCCCCTACGACGTTTTACCACAGCAGCCTCTGCCCTGGCAGGTTCCCTCCTGCACCCGCCTCCCCCCTCTCTTGGAAGCCCCTCCTCTGTGCGTTCCTCTGCTCTGTGTTTTCATGCCCACCTCCTTCGCAGCACTTTCTCCTCTTTCCTGCGGTCGGTGTTGTCAGGCCCGCCCACTACACTTCCTCTGTTGCTATTACGACCATCCCCCCGCACGTGTTGCTGCCATCTCTCTCACCCCAGGACTCCCTTCCTTTACCCCAGTTTCCTGTTCTCTTTCTTGTTATGCCTACCGCCGCACCCCAACTTCCTCCACCTTGCCCTGTGTTTTCTCTTCTCTTGTACGGTCCTCCCCCTCCTGCACGGACCCCAGGCTTCCCCTGCCCGGCGCAGGCCTCTGGTAACAGATCCACGGTCCTGCCCGCCGCAGGATACTGGCTGTTGCTGATGAGACGTCCCCTTCAGGCCTAGGTCCCTGCCTCTTCCCCGCACGTAGACGCCCCGCAGAGCAGGGAGGGGCCCAGGGGGCGAACGACTTCCTGACTGAAACAGACACTACATTCAGTGTAAGTCAGATCCTGCGGGCTTGCGCGTCCTCATACACAAGTACACTTTTCAAAGCACTCGATTCTAAAGTCAGCATCCGACACCCTGCAGCATGGGGCTAAACTGACCTCACCCTCTTAGCTGCTTAAATTGTTGCTCCGTGACTGTGAACCCTCCCTGTTTAGATGAGTCTGTGTTTTTTAGTTAACAATTTTTTAACCCAGTTTTCTAGTGCTAAAAATGATGCCCGGAGAAAATCTCCCAGGACTTTGCTACAGGTCTATAATTGCAGTATATACTCCGCATGGCTGACAAGTCTCCTAGGTCCAGTCCAGGTATTTTCTTTTGAATTCTGGGACTTATAGTCCTGTTTTATAATGGAATACACAAGACTACAAGTCCCAGAATTCAAAGAAAACAAGCATTGGCATAGCCAATAGGTCTCGCCTTTGGGCTGCATAACTAAATACTTATAAGATCCCAAAGACGAGACCTATTGGCTATGCCAATGCTTGTTATAAATTGGTGTTGGATTTCTTTCCAGCCGTGTTAATTACTTATCGTCCATGTTGGTACTCTGAAATGCTTAAACATGTTCCTCTAATAAAGCCTGAATGCTCTTTGCCACTCTACCAGGACTGAGCTAAGGATTTATTAGTGTGAACCCAAGACCATCTTTGGGGTATTGTGATAACATTACATGGTAAGGCTACCCAGCCTTACCACGTAATATTCCACTTTCCTACAGTAACAATACTCACCAATACAAACTAATGGGGGTAACCCAAATGGCCAAAGGACCTGGGTACAGTTAGATACAAACAACAAAATGATCCTAGTGGCAAGGACAAAAAGAAGTAAATGATATCAATTAACGTATCTTAATCAACACAAATTGATTAATGAGAGAGAGAGAGAGAGAAAATAAACCCACACACAAGATCTGCTAAATAAATTCATAGAAGTGCTCATATGACTGCATCCTTGAAAATGTCAGGAGGACAACAACACATTCAAGGGCACTGGAACATAAAAAACAACATAAGTAAGAAATGCTTCAAATAGGACCAGGGTACCTATGCAAATTCAATGTATAACCACTTGTGTTCTTTTTCAGTAAAGTTATGTGTTTTGGAGTTTTAGTATTCTTTTGCATACCAAAAGTATTCTCTTGAAAAATAACAAAAGACAAATATTATAGTGTATTACATACTTATTCAAAACAAAACTTAACAACCCACTTTTACTAAAAATGTTATGCATTTAGTGAAGAAAGTCTTCAAATCGAGATGGCTAATTCATTCACCAAATAGTCACTGCCAGCTGCTGCTGATGATCCTGAAATATTACTCAAGTACTGCAGAGGAGACCCTCCAACAGAGGTGGAATAATATGCCTCCTAGCAAATAGCATGAGGGTGAGAGTGAAATGCATGCCTGGACTGATTCAAAATGTGAGGTACACCATCTTAAAGGTAAGGTTGAAGGGTGCTGACCCAAAGCTCTGTGTACAAAATGGCTTGGAAATGCTGGATCTAAAAATATCTGAACAACATTCATGAAAGAAGACTTTGGTACCACAGATGATTTCACTGACTTTCCAATGCAGCACAGACATACAATGAAATTGCCTTCATTCTTTTTACACCATTATCAAAGTTGGTATCTTTCACAAACCAAGGCCATTTAAAATAAGATATTTGCACTTGTAGGATTAATCTTAGGATTGGAGAAAATGGCTGACTTTCATGGCATTCACAAAGATACCCAAGCAAATTCTATGATGACGGTGGATTTCCTTTAGTACCCCAAACCTTAAAAATTATGTGTGAAGCATCTCTTTAGGAAAAAATATCTTCATGCACAAATGCAACCCTAATGTGCATTTGCAACTTTTTTATGCTTCTCCACATAGAAAACCTTTTTCTTTGCTTAGGAGCACCTATACCTACACCTCCATTAAATGTAGAGGTCTTTCCTTCCCACTGTCACCCTATAAACACATTTACCTTCCTTTGACAAAAGTAAATTTGTGCAAGTGTGCTGCAAAGACAATGTGAATACCGGAAAACGTATAGGTTTGTGGGATTTCACCTACTTTTACAAGTAGACTTACTTACAAACATCCCAAACACAGTTCTAATAATAAATTTGTTGTTGAAGTAATTCCACAATATCAGCTTAAATTCCGTATTAAAAAGAATATTTGCAGTGGTAAATTTCCATCAATCCAGATTTTGTGACTAAGTATTGGGGAATAGTCCTCACAAAACTCTTTTTGCTGCACCCTAGGTGCACTTAAGTCAAAATATTTTTAGTACCATGCAATAAACCTGCCAAATAGGTGTTCATCTTGAGGGTTTTAGAAAAGCATACACATTGCACATCTTGACTGTCCCTTGATGAACTCCAAGAGCTCAACAATCATCCTAGAGATTACATTATTGCAAATTGCTATGGTGAAAAAGCATGGAACGTCTTTATTGTAAACATTTAAAAAAAAGTGCTAAGAGTATCAAGGACTCTGCAGAAAGAGTAACATTTGTTTGAGGCAGACATAAGAGTATGAATGTGCATTTATTAGAGAAGGTAGCCTTAAAAACTAATGAAGATCATGTGGTAACCAGAAAAGCTAGGCTTTGCCAATGCACAACAGACAAGGATGCTTTCAGTGCAAAACAGTATTGCATATGGGGAAAATTTGCATTTACCATGCGCTGACAAATGAGTGCACAACATGTAAGTATGGGAGTCATTGCAATGATGATTTAGAAGTGGAGAAGTAAATGCAGTGGAGCAGCATATGAGACGGTACTAAAAGAGCTAAATCTATAGGTACTGTTGGTTCAAGAACATCAAAATGAACACACTGGAAACATCCAGTTACACATGACATGACCAAAAATGAACTCCATCCCATAAAACAAGTGGATCATTTGAAGATATACATTTCTGGTCGCTGGGTACTTCATGGTGTGAGTTGGAGTTCAGTGGGGAAATCACAGTAAAAGGGGGTATATGGCGGGCAAATTCACAGTTATTTTGGAAAGGTACATTGAGAGGGTTTGTATGAAGTTGGATATATGTAGCTCCAAACAGGTTTGGTAGTGAAGTCAGAGAAAGAGTCAAAGTAGGCATAGGAACATGGTCAAACAGGAGTTGGATCAGCTGTAGTTATCTGTGGAAATGGGTGAACTCAGGGCGTACAAGGAACAATTTGAGAGATATTTCTAGTACGGAAGAAGTTAGCAGGTATTCTTCATAAAATGTGCAATGATTTAAACATATATGTCAGTGAGTACTGCTTCTGGCTTTCCTGGTTTTCACACACTTAAAGAACAAAAATGTGAGCTGTAATTAGGTGTGGAATTTTATAGTTAGAAAAGTTGCATTTGGGTGGATTGTCACCAACTACTGAAAATTTAGAAGCTGTGTGCAATTATGCACCTACCTAGGTATGATTCCTACTAAGATTGTATGTGCCTGAGTCAACTCAATTCACATTCATTTATAGTATTTGTGACACTGAAGGGAGTGTTCCAGTTCAAGGGGATGCTGTATGGACTTTTCCAGCTTTTAATGTTCATGCTCATCTGGTGAAAGAAAGTTATGACTTTTTAAGACAATTCGTTAAAATAAGGCCAAAGTGAGTTGAACCTAATGTTGCTCTGCCAGCAGTATGATTCTCCAGATGGAAACATTTATTTTTTAGGACAGCACATAATGAGTATTAGGATAAGGGGTTTAGGGCCTAATTTAGAGTTTGGCAGATGGGATACTCTGTAATAAACTTGACGCATACTCCTGTCCGCCATATTACAAGTGCATTTCATATAATGCACTTGTAATACGGTGGACGGAATATCAGTTACGTTTGTGATGGAGTAGCCCATCTGCCAAACTCTAAATTAGGCCCTTAGTTTGAAAGGATATTATTGTGCCTTAGATTACTAAAGAAATGTTGTAGACCTGCTACTCATTGATCAGGATGAACTGGTAAACTTCTAAGGCCCAAGATTTTTTGGAAACTTTTTTAAGGGATAAGCAACAGGTATTAAAGCTTTTCAATCAGTTGTTAGAAAATGTAGATTATTTTAAGTGAAACACACATAAAGACGGAAGCATGTATAAAGGCAAGCAAACTTTAGCCTTTAGCATTCAGCACCACATAAAGAAAATAAACAATAGGAAGCTCAGCAAATCCCACTGAAGGCCACATGTATGAAACCATTTTGCATTCGCAAATGGTGCGAATCGCTAATTCGACATTTGTGAATGCAAAATAGCCTTTCAAGATGTAGGAAAGGCTTTGTAGTTGCAATTTTAGGTAATCACAATTTTTTGCGATTACCTAAAATTGCGAATTCCATTAGGGAATCGCAATTTGCGATTCTGTAAGCACATATACCAAGCATTTTCTAAATGCAAACTGTACATTTAAGAAATGCTATTACCATGGACTCCAAGTCGATGGTAACAATGTGCAATTTTTGAAAAATCCACAAAAATGCATTTATCAAAGTGCTATATAGCGCACACATGCCCCTAGGGCATGTGTGTGCTTTACATGTGCACATTTTTTTGGGTGCTTTGGGGGGCCTTAGGCCCCCGGGCACACTTGGTTTTGCATTACCTAAATTTGCAATTACCAATTAGTTAATCGCAAATTAGCTAATGCAAAACCATTCGCACCTATGGGACTTTAGGCCCATAGGAACGAATGGAGTGGTCTTACCTAATAGTGATTACCTAATTGCGAATCTTTTGGAATAACTATTAGGTAATCACTATTTTCTTACATACCAATTTTCATTCATTAAATTGCGATTACCTAAAATTTGCTATTTAAGGAATCCAAAATGGATACATGTGGCCCTGAGTTTGTAGAGGCACTTGCATGCCTTCTTGTGCCCAAACAAGTGCACAACGAAAGGCGAGGGAAAAGGAGGGAGAAAAAGCAGACATTTTCTGGCTCTCATAAAGTACATCCCTGTTAATGAATGCAATCACTAGGACTTTTTTGCTGTTATAAAATCTAGCAGAAAACAATTCCCAGCAGGTCACCACACAGATACATTGCCCAATCCAGAAACAAAGGATGGAAGATGGACCACAACCCAAAGCCCCGCTCCAGCTCTCCACCCGGAGCCAGCTCCTCCACCTGCAGTGCCAATGCCACCAGTAGCTATCCACCTGAGAAATGTTGCATGGAACATCGTCCCTTTAAGTGAGTTTGCAGCCCCTGCAAAGGCTGCACCCATATGGGCTGTCTGGATAAGTAGGCTCAACTATACTTCATTGCTACTAGGGAAACAGGACCGCAAATAAAATGGTCACTTATCCTGCACTATGCAGGGGAGGAAATCTACAAGCTCTTCCTAAACTTGCCAGATACGCAGACTGTGGATGATTTCGACTCCGCACAAGCAGTGCTGGATTCTCACTGCAATCTGCAACGTAATCCAGATAATGAGAATTTCGTCCTCAGACAGGCCCAGCAAAGAGATGGGGAGTCCATTAAAAATGTATATGCCCATTTGAGAGAACTAGCAACCACCTGTACTGAAGAAGTAACAAAGAAGTGAGACCATAGCTGATCCAAGGGTTTCTCTATAGTGGTCTGCGGAGCTGGATCCTGCAGAAACCAAGAATAAGTCAATAGAGAGTGTTATACCTGCTGCTCAGCCTGTGTGTCTGTGGAGTGGAATGTTGGTGTGAGAACTGGTTGTGGAATGTTGGATGAGAGAGAGTGTCAGTTGGAGGAAGGGCTGAGCAGCAGGGAGGCTGCTCCTGGTGGGGCTCTGCATAAGATCTTGACTTGGAATAAATCTACATAAAGAAACTACATGGAATGGACTTACTTATTTACAACATATTTTGGCGACGTTTTATGGAAGAACCTACGTGCACAAGTTGAATGAACTACTACTCAAGGAAAAAGGAACCACTTCAGAAACTACAAACTACGTACTTCAAGTAGCTGGCACCCCTGAGCCCCACCCATCGGTCGCCCACAACCCATAGGTGCCAGTTCCAACCATAATGTGCCAGTTCCTGCTCTACTTCCCTTCCTCTCCAGCTCCTTTGGGACAGTTGTCCCCGTCCTGTCACTTTGGGACAGTGTTTCCACAAAGTGCAGTTTCCCTGAAGAGCGCCCAGTGCCTGTCTCTTTCTGCTTTTCTACTGCCCCGTGATCTACTTCATCGTGCTACTTTGCCACGGACAAGACCTGCTTTTCCTGCTGTCCCTGCATCTGCCTACACCCAGGATAGTCCCTCCGTAGGTGAAGTTTCTGAGGTGTAGTGAGTTTCATGTGTTTCTGCTGGCAAGTGCCCACAGATCTACTTTGCTGCCAAGTGCCTTCTTGTGTCTTTGCTGAGCAATCATGCACCATGGCACCATGTTTGTTCTGCCGGTTTTACTTCATGGTTACCGTTCGTCATAAGAGTCAGAGGATTGAGCTGTGGGATCTGTCTAAACTCTGCTGGCTGTGAGTGTGAGTTCTTCCTTTTTTTTTAAATTAATATTTACGTTTTCTTTAGTTGCGCACTGGGTTAACACCACGGCAGTTTAACTGTGCTTGATATTTCAAATTGCCACGAGCTGTGCACAGCGCATACACGGAGCGCGTGCAGGTTTCCCTGCATCCTGCTGCATTGTTTTGCCTGCAAGAGTTCTTCTGTTACGTCTTCTGCTTCTCAATCCTGCCAGATGGACGTTTAGTGCACGGTGAAGTCGGGAGCCATCCGGCGCGGCGTCACCAGTGCGTGCCGCCATCTTGTGGTTGTATGTTGCCACAAGCACCTAGTTTGTAGTGCGCTTATGTAGCGTTCGTTCTTGTTTCATCGCCTCAGGCGCTTGCAGTAACTGGAGTCTGCAGCCGTGGTTTACGAATACTACAAGCAGTTATGTCAGTTTCGTATTCCTGAGCTATCACTCACAGCGTTTACAGCCAGCATACTTTTCTTCCATTTCTTGGTGATATGCTGCACTTTGGCAATTCTGAATGGGACAATCGTCCACTAAGGTATTGTCTTCTCCTTTCTGCATGTTCTTCAAGCTACACGTGTGCCACAAACTTTTTACTTCCTGCCAATCTTCATCTCAGTAATGTACTCACGTCAGCAGTGTGCTTGTGGGCTGAACACACTTGGCGAGTGTCACAGTAAACAGTTATTCATGACTATGTTCCTTACCTGCTACGTTTGGGACTGTACCTTACCTCGGGTGAGAGATCGCTCACCGGAGTTTTACCTTGCTCAGCTTGCATTTTTCACACTGTTTTTTTTATTTCATATTTTTCTCTTCCGAGTGTTCGAATGTCCTAATGCCTTATTATTGATTCATGTTTCTTAAGGTTCAACGCTTCTTTGTTGAGTGTGATTTGCTTGTGCTGATTCTATTGTCTACCGAGTACTGGTATTTTTGAAATGTGCATTTAACGATGTTCCGTGTGGAGTATATTTTCCACACGTCACAACCCAAATTTCAGTTTGGGTGGAGTTTCTGCTTGGTGTCTGGTCTTCTTGTGTTCCAGGATATGTTTTTGGGTGAAAGGTTTATTCAAGCTTGTTGCTGTGTTGGTGCAGTGTGTTACACCCTTACAGGTTCCGTGTGGAGCGTACTTTTCCACACGTCACAACCCAGATTTTGGTTTGGGTGGAGTTTTTGCTTGGTTTTCTTACAGGTTCCGTGTGGAGCGTACTTTTCCACACGTCACAACCCAGATTTTGGTTTGGGTGGAGTTTTTGCTTGGTTTTCTTTTGGTTCCGTGTGGAGCTTAGTTTTCTACACGTCACACCCCATCTTTTCTTGGGGGAAGTACTTAGATGTTGAGTGAAGTGTTGTGATTGCATAGATTCCGTGTAGAAGCTTTTCTACACATCACACCCTGTCTTTCGGTGGGGGAAGCATTGAATTTATTGAACTTCTTGCAAGTATGGTTTCCTGTCGCTCCTTTTAGTCAGGACCCTTCCTACCTCTTGTTGGCCTGGCCAGCCTGCTTGTTTGGTTTTTGGGGTGTTGTTTGTGTTTTGGTGGTGTGGCAGTGTGTGTGTTTCTTTGGCTTGGTTTTATGGGAGTGTGGATTTTGGTTTTTTGTATGGGAAAGGGAGAAGTGGTGAGTGTTAGAGTTGCTGGATTGCGTGACCTGTTTACTTCTCCCAAATATTTATCTTTTGCTATTTTGTATACATGTTTATCGCCATCTACATGTATTGCATGTTGCCCCTCTCTTGCATGTAATTATTATTGTCACCTTATGCATGCACCTATTTTATTGTGATTCTTTTGCAGTTTATTTTCATTTGTATTAAGAAAGGGAGATGTGTTATACCTGCTGCTCAGCCTGTGTGTCTGTGGAGTGGAATGTTGGTGTGAGAGCTGGTTGTGGAATGTTGGATGAGAGAGAGTGTCAGTTGGAGGAAGGGATGAGCAGCAGGGAGGCTGCTCCTGGTGGGGCTCTGCATAAGATCTTGACTTGGAATAAATCTACATAAAGAAACTACATGGAATGGACTTACTTATTTACAACAGAGAGGTCACATTAACTGGCAGATGCCAGAGCAACCAGAATGGAAACTGCTCTGACACGTTGTAAATGAAAGAAGGCAAAGTTCTAACGCACCCCATGAAAACAGAAACAGCTGATACAGTCTGTGACAAACCTGTGGCAAGACAAGTACAATTAAAACAGCAGAAACAATCCAAAAGAGCGAGTGACATGGGGATAATGCAGGGAGGAAGCGCATCCAGCTACAAATTGCCCGGTATAACGAAAAATCTATTCTGCCCGTGGCTGCTAAAACCACTTCACAAAGGTCTGCAGGGGAGGCCGGCAAAGATGACCAGGAAGGAGAGGCGCCTTTCCTGCTAATGCACGCCCCATCCATATTCCTGATCACACTCAACAGTGGGGACTTCAAAGCAGTGTCACTCATTATTCAGAACCATGCCATCAAGAAGACACGGAAAAATATATTTTCCTTCTCTCCTCCATTGACCATAGATCAAGATGGAGGTGACCACCTCTCACATCGGAGGTTACAATTCATGTATTCAAGACTATTGCACTCCTTGTCACAGGAGCCTCTACGAATGTTATGAGCAGATCCAATTTTGTGTTCCTCGACTGGAAACCAGCCCTCCGAAGGACCAAAACCCACACAGTAGCTCAGATCCCCTCCCAGAGGAAGGGGTGTTCACCATGTCCATTCAACATGAGGAAGCTCTACAAATGACATTCTTTGATGTTGAGAAAGGCACAGGCACCTTAATCATGCTACACCATGGCGGCGTTTTGGGCTCATCTCTTTGTATGGTGTATGAATGCAAGAGAGGTAAATGCAACTGTATGTGAGTTGAAAGACTTATTTGAAGGCCTAAGGTACCTGAAATCAAACCAGTGAAAATACATATAGACAGTACAATCAGACCACTGGTCCTCTATCACCGAATGGTCAAGTTTCACCTATGCAAGAAAGTGGAGGAAGAACTGATAAGACTGGAGAACATGAGTCATTAAAAAGGTAGGTGTAGGAAGCTGAGTTTTTGTTGCAGTAGCCCCCCTACTTTTTTGCCTGGTACGTGATGCAACTTTTACTGGAGTGCATTGGGTTACTGCTAAACAGGTTCCCAGTGTCTGTGTTCCTTCCCCAGAACAATGTAACTGGTCAATTGATCCCCAAATGACCAGGCCGTTAGCATCCCTGTAAGCCCCTAGTAAGTGGTGCCCATGGTACCTAGGGCATAGGTACTAAAGAGGTTCCCTAAGAGCTGCAGCATATCTTGTACCACTCTAAAGGACCCAGAACCAAACTCATGCAGACTGCCACTGCAGGCTGCATGACAATGTATTCTACAAAGTGAAAACACGACATGGCACACACCGTGTGTGCCATGTCCCCTAGTACTGCAAATGAACAGGGAAGCCATCTTAAGGTATGTACTGGGCCCTTGTCAAAAAGAGTTTCCCAGCTACATAATGGCTTTACTGAAACCTATGGTGTTTGGTATCATACACCTCGTACTGATAAACCCACACTGATTCCAGTGATGGAGTTATTAATACATGCACCCAGAGGGTACCTTAGAGGTACCCCCTGAAAACCTAACAACCTCTAGTATATTGGCAGACTGGTCCTGTCAGCCTGCCAGCACAGATGCGTTTCTGACCCCTGGAGGTGAGAGCCCACGCTCTCTGAGGTCAGAAACAATGCCTGCTCTGGCAGGAGGTGTTATCACCTCCTCCAACCAGGATGACTAGTATTCAGCATTTCAAGGCAGGCGGCTTCAAAGGCCTCCACTGCCCTTGATATGCAACCCTGGCTTCCCCCAGACAGGGTAAATACCACCCCCTGTCCAGGGCACATTTGGCACCAGGACAGGCGGGAAATTAGCTAGTCAGGAGGTGTGTTCACCCTCAGGCTAGGACCACACCTAAGGTGGGCTACCTGAAGTAAACACGACTAGGAACATTCCACCATCTTGTTTTTTGGTGGAATTAGGTCCTCTGGGCCAGGGCTATGCCCACTTCCCACAGGAAGTGGTCATATAGAGGGTGCAGTCACCCTAAAGGTAGGTAGCCCATTGGCTATTACCGGACACTCCCTGTAACATCCCTAAATACAGTATTTAGGTGGCACCCCTCATACCAGAATTTCAGATTTGATGGACAAAGAAGATTGCTGACCTGAGAACAGAGGAGCAATGACTGACTTGGCGCCAACTCTACCAGCCTGCCTGCTGCACCTGCCCCTTGTGGAGAAACCAACTTATCCTACTCCTGTGCAGACTCCAAGAAACCGGAAGGGCTGCCAGTGCTTCACAAATTGCCCAAGAACTCCCTTGTAATTAGAGGAGCTACTCCCCTGAAGCCCTAGGCACCAAAGAAGCAAGGTCTGGTTCACTGTTCTGCCGCTTATTGGGACTACCGATGCAGAAGCCGCCCAGGAGGGGTCGCCGTGATCCCGCAGGTCAGATTCGTCTTTCCTCCAAGTGTGGGGATGCCAGGACCGACTGGAGCCACATAGCACCAATACCTGGGATACTGGGCCCTTTGCAGCAACCAAGGCTTGTAGTGTCCAGCCGAGTCACCAACACTGAGGAAAACTGACCTGCACATTGAGGGACCTCAGGGACAGTGAAACTCACACCGAGAGTTGCCCAGCTGTCTTGTTTCCCCCTTTCTGCAGAACCAAAGACAAAGAGTAAGTCTCCGACTGCCGCCACCCAACACCTCAAAGTACCACTGCACCTGCGCCCCACAGCCCGAGCCCGAGGAAGGTGACTGTGCCAAAGGGGTCCTGAGACCCTCAAAGGCTGAGCCCACCCTTGGGTTTGCTTAGACTGGACTCCCAGTCGCCGCCTGCAGCCTCTTTGTGCAGGCCCCCCTCAACCATGAGTGTCTTCTCTTGCACAGACCGGACGCCAAAAGACACCACTGCACCCGGGCCCTATAGCCTGAGGAGAAGTGGACCAACGGTGCACCTATGTGCTTGAGCATCTCAAGGACCGAGTCCCCCTGTGGGTTCCCCTGGACTGGCCCCCCAATCCGAGCTTGCAGCCTCTTTTCGACTGGATCGTTCCCCACTGAAGTGAATGAGGCACCCGATGCTGAAACACACCTCTGCACCCGGCCGCCCCAGTGCTGCTTGAGGTGACCTGTTGGTGTTTTGCCTTGGACCTTGCCACATACCCATCTTAAGTCCAGGAAGAGGGTCCCGTAAATTGCTGATAAGTGCCGGAGTGCAGTATATGTTTTTCCCAATAGGATAACATTACCGCTCTAGAAATTGCATTAAGTGTGAACTTTCGAAACATGTAAAAATTCTTAACTCGAAAAGTATTTACCGGATTCTGATGATCTTGGTATCTAAATTCATATATAAATTTGTGTTATTTTTATAAGTTGGTGTTGGATTTCTTTATTGAGTGTATGTCTCACTTACTGCCTTTGTGTGTGCAATAAATGCTTAGCACTACCCTCTAATAAGACTAACAGCCCACCCACACTACCACAAAAGAGAGCATTTGGGTTATCATTTGTGCCTCTGTAAACCAATTGGGATTTTCACAGGACTGTTTACACGGTGTACTTGGTTTTGGTCCACTTTATAAAGAGCCAGCTTCCTACATTGGTGGGTCAGCGGTGGGATATAAGACTTTCCATTTGCTGTACCACTCTGTCAGTATTATGATTCCACTAAATAATCCACAATTGACTTCAGTTGCCCAAAATATTTTTCATTTATTTGCCATATTTCGAACTTAAACTGTTAGGGCCTTGTTTAAGTCCCCCAGTCCTGTTGTATTAGAAATTTAAAAAGTATATTAGAAGTTAGGCCTTAAAAGTGTTTAGAACTTTTTTACATTTTCTAAAACGGTCCCAACTACTTTACAACCATGTCTGAGATAGAGGATAATAGCCAGCGAAATCTTGGGCTGCAGCATCCCCTAGTTGTGGGGTCAGCAGGACAGCTAAAAAGCCAGAAAGTCGCTTGGGTCAGGGGGCTGCGAAGTACTATATACTTGTTACAGGTGGGTCTTAAGGACATCCATAAAACCTCGCGGTGTGTAAACCTCCCACCCCTGAGAAGATCGTAAGATGAAGAATGGGATGGTGGGCCATCTCTCAGCGCTGTATCCAGGCCAGGAGCCGCCCGGATCTGTTCGCCTCCATATGAAGTAGTTGCCAGTAAGATTTCAAGGTGTTTTTCTCAACACTATCCCACACAATCATAACCTGCCGTTGGGCTGGCACTTCCCCCCTGCTGTCCCCCAAATCATCCAGACGGTGGTGTTGAATGTGCGCCAAGTCTCACTCCCTCTATATAAGCTCAACATGCGCCACACTCCACAGGAAAGGCCTATTCAGCGCCCCGTATCGCAGCTTTCATTGCCTCCCACTCTGTCACTCAACTATGCGTGGAGGACCAATTGAAATCAAAATACTCCATCAAGGGCCCCGCTAGAGTCTCACTGTGTCTTGTAACAGGTCCAAAGGGAGACTCCAGGTATAAGGTGATTGGATACCCCTCCCCCAGTCAATCACACATCATACAGGGACATGATCGGAGAGATAGCGAGTCAAGTGCATCACCTCTAAGACTCTAGGACCCAGTGTGGAAGGCAATAAGATGCAGTCAAGTATGTTGAAGGTACTATGTGTTGGGGAGTAACATGTATATTCCCTCGAGTTGGGGTGGGAAGCCCTCCAAATATCACTGAGCCCCAGTTGTGCCATGACCTCCCATAGCGCAGATGTAATTTTAGGTTTAATGTTAGTATGTGGGGGATGTCGATCAAGGGTGCCATCCATCACGCAATTAAAATCCCCAGCCCATAGCACCCGGGAACTTACAGCAGGGGAAATAACATCCCGCAGAGTTAGATAGAAGGATTCATCATCAACGTTGGGCCCATATGTATTGACTATGATGAGATGATCTCTACCCCATCGAATCTGCTCTGAAGCAACAAATAATGTCCCTCTAAATGTGCCTCCATGTAGGTGAAAGCAAAAGGTACCCCAGGCCCAAACCAAATCAGGACCCCCATGAGACAGAAGAGTAATTGGCATAATACAATTGGCCTCGCCATTTCCTGGCCAGCTTCGCAGCATCTGCATCCATAAGATGGGTCTCCTGCAGACACGCAACATCGACAGTGTGTCTCTTAAGGAGCGATAACACCCTATAGCGCTTTCTATAGGACCCCTAGCCCCACACATTCCAAGAGAGGAGTTTACAAGTTCCTGGTGAACTCATTATGACTTATTACATGCAGGCAAAACATAGCACTCCTCCTCATGTCAGTGAACCCACAAAGAAACAGAACAAATAACATTACAAACCCCCTCCCCCAGCCCTGGACAAGTAGAACTAAACCACAATATCATATATGTCCAAAGAATTCGAAGTGTAGGGACATATACCATCGCCACCCAACTCCCCACCAAAAGAAAACCCCCACCCACAACATGGAGAAGGAGCATCCCTCCCCACCACGTACAACAGACAATGAACTGTAGACAACAATTTAAAAATAGGTAAACATCCCCAATGAAACATCAGCGCTGCAACTAGCCAGCCACTCCCAGAAAGATCCCATGCCCCCCAAAGGAGATGTAGTCCCACCGTGAATATGTAAACATATCCCACCGGGCAGCGGTCCAGGCTGAATCCAGCATCCAACAGAGGCACGAAGGGAGATCAAGCCCTTCCCCAGATCAACTGTCCCCACCTCCAATTAAAACAGTCAAGCAAGCAAGTAACCTCCCCCCATTCCCCAATGCACAGCAGTGCAGTCTGTAGGGCAGGCTACCGCAGACAGGAGCACCGCAAGTGTTCTATCAAGATGGTACAGTGTCAGCAACAATGTCACTATCATGCGAGGGAGCGTCCGAGACTCCGTCTACTCAGGAGGGGTCATATTCCTGCTCCCCCGATGCCCGCAGGGTTCCAACACTGGGGCAGACATGGTGCCATCATCTCATATCACAATGCAACCAGTACCCCCCTCCCAGCAGGCTGGGACCCGCCCCTAGAGCGGTGCGCCCATGTCCCGACCATTTGTATGAAAGGGCTCAACTGCACTCATGGGGCGCACAGACTGCCTCTCCGCGATGTCCAGCCAGGATGAGATGTCTTCTGCCTGTTCGAAAAAAGTGTGATTTCCCGGCCACTATGACATAAAGTTTAGCTGGGTAAAAGAGCATATATTTTAGTTCCATGGCATGCTGTCTTTTCTTGACCTCCAAGAATGATCTGTGGCGCTTCTGCACCTTCTTTGTGTAATCAGGGTAAATTGTAATGTTTCTGTTCTCGAGCTGCAGAACAGGTGCCACCCAGGCAGCTCTCAGAATCACATTCCTGTTTCTATAATTTAGTATGTGAGCAATGAGTGCACTCAGGGGGCATCCGGGGGGAGACCGGTAACAGTGCTCTATGTGCCCTCTCTATGACAAAGGAGTTAGACAACCCTCCAGGCCAGTGTTTTCCGCACCCAGTGTTCCAAGAAGTATTTTGCAGACTGGCCCTCCGCTCATTCCGGAAATCCCAAAAGATGCAAATTATTCCTCCACAAATGACCCTCAGCGTACTCAACTCGACCTTCCCAAGTTCCAGTGACCATCGTCAGTCACGCCACCTGCTGTTTACGTTGTTATACCTCCGTCTGGAGTGAAGCTATGTCTAATTCCGCATTCTCTGCCTTGTCTGCCACCTTGCGTAATCCGCTCGGAGCAGATTCACTTAGATAGACACCCCTGCAATTTGACCCTCGAGTGCCACCCTTGAACCCTCAATTGCCTCTAGGATGGGGGCACAGGACGGCTCCTCTTTGTGGCCTGGGGAGCACCCTGGTGTACCACAGTGGTCCTGTCTAGTAAGTCTCTGGGTGGCCTGGTAAGGGGTGGTGTATTGAGTTATGGTGTTCCCCTGCTGCTGCCACTGGGGTCTTTCTCTTTCAATAAATCTATCCTCTCAGCCCAGGCTACCTTCTCCTCGGGCATGACAGCGATATCTAATTGGATGAGGAGTAACTTCCTTCAGCTCAACGTAGGGAAGACCGAGATCATGCTTTTTGGTGAGGCCTCATTGTTATGGTCACCAAACTGGTGACCACCAGATCTCGGTTCTCCCCCTACACCTAAGACAGCCGTAAAAAATCTCGGTGTCTGCCTGGATCAGGTGTTAACCTTCAAGAAACACGTGGCCCATACTGTCGGCGCCTGTTTCCATGCGTTGAGTTTGCTGAGACGTGTCTTTCATTTTCTTCCAGACTCCTCAAGGAAAACCCTCATCCAGGCATTGGTACTAAGCAGATTAGATTATTGTAACGCTCTGGATCGGTTGCAAGTAGTCCAGAACACTGCGGCACGCCTGGTTTTAAATGTACCCTCCAGAACTGCCTCTGCCCCGCTGCTCCGACAGCTCCACTGGTTGCCGGTGCGCAAGCGTATCAAGTTCAAAATCTGCTGCACCGTCCATAAAGCTGTGTTTGGCAAAAGCCCCGCCTACCTTGCTGAGAAATTCAATGACTATACCCCCGCTAGGGATCTGCGCTCAGGATCTAACAGGCACATGCATCAAGCCAAAAATGGTTCGCAAAAATAGCGAATCGCAAAAAATGCCTGTTTGCCACCGTAATTCAGCCGTTCCCAATGCAGGAACCCAATTACCGAAAAACATACAAATTCGCAAAAATAAGGAATCGCACAAATTGCGAGTTTCAAAATAGCGAATCCTCATCTGTGAGTCCCATAACAGCGATAGCAAATAGCGATTCGCAAACAAAGAATCGCAAACCAATGCATGTAAATTCGCAAACAGCGATTCACACGAAATTCGCAATTTTGCAAGTGCAGAATAAGGGGAATCACAATCAGGTGGTAAACTGGAGTAAAAAAATCACACAGGTGCAACCACTCAGAAACCTATTTAAACTGACCCAGGAGGCCCCTGAAGCTTTTCACAATGGCAGCGCTCTACGTGATGGTGAGGAGGATGAGGATCCATGCAGCAGCCCAGCGCAGAAGGAGAATACAGGAGCGGATTTTCAGAGTGCGCATCACATTGTTGGGACAAACAGAAGATGAAATCTACGACAAGTACAGGCTGAACGGTGCAATGATCCTACACCTAATAGCAGAATTGGACCCCCTAATGCAGCGCCAGACCCGTAGGACCCATGCCATCCCCACTCATGTCCAGGTCCTATGTTGCCTGCACCTACTTGCCTCAAGCAGTTTCCAGGGGGTAGTAGCTGTAGCTGGAGGGGTATCACAAAGCTCCCTTTCACGTTTCTTCAAATCCTTCCTGGACGCCATGATGACAAGGATCCACACCCACATCATCTTCCCCACAACCCAACAGGAATTGAACAAGACAAAACTGGACTTCTACCAGGTAGCCCAGTTCCCTCATGTGATCGGTTGCATAGATTGTACGCATGTTCCCATTTGTCCCCCAGCAGATAATGAATACATTTTCAGGAACAGGAAATTCTATCATTCCATCAATGTGCAAGTAGTGTGCAATGCAAACCATATCATAACAGACATTGTGGCGCAATACCCTGGAAGCACACATGACTCCTATATATTTCGACACAGTGGCATTCACACCCGTCTGCTCAGGGGTGAATTTGGCGAATGACATCTGCTTGGTAAATACATATACTTATTCTCAACACAAAATGACAAAATAGCATTGCATAACTGTCGCTAACCCTTTGCTTACTACCCTGTAGGTGACAGCGCATACGCCGTGCGGAACTACATATTGACGCCATACCTCAACCCAGCCACACCACATGAGCAGAGGTATAATGCAGCACACATCAGCACACGGAATGTAATCGAACGCACATTTGGACTGCTGAAAAGTCGCTTTCGCGTCCTACACAAAACTGGCGGAGCGTTGCAGTACCGGCCAGAGACCTGCTGCAGGATTGTGGCTGCATGTGCCATGTTGCACAATATTGCAACCAGGAGAGGCATACCCATTGAAGTGTCCGACAGTGAGTCTGAGGGGGACAACCAGCCACCGGCACAACTACGACAAGCGCATGGGGCAAGCTCAGCAGAAGGGCAAAGGAGACGTGCAGACATCACACAACATTATTTCTGAGGTATGTAATGAAGAGACACAACACTTAAATTTTGAACAGGAAAGTATTTACTACCATGAGCCCATGTAGTATTGTGTAGCCACACATAGTAGGTGCTAAGTAGTACAGTGATTGCATGCAAAAAATAGCAAGTTAAAGTATTCCAGGACCTGGAACTCAATCACTATCATGGTTTTGTCCATGGTTACGTCACCATTGCCAAATGAAGAAGGACAAGTCAGTCTAGCGCTTCCTGCCACGCACCCCCAAACGCCTTTCGCCTGCATCTGCAACATCCCCCATGTGTGCACCAGAAGGTGTTGTGCTGCGGGTACTGCGCCTCCTGCCAGTGGTCACTGGCACCGACAGGCTGCTAAGGCTGGATGCCTCCTCACTCCCCTCCTCCCCCGTCACATTGCTGCCACCAACAGTAGCAGCCTGGATCTATTCCTCTGCAGTGTTTACTTGGCCAAGGGCCCTGGCCACATCCCCACAACAATGGCCCATGTCAATTTGCATGGCCGCAGACCGTCGTGACAGCAGGGCAGTGGTGTTGCAAAGGTTATTGTTTGACCTGGTATAGCCAGCCATGCGCATCATGAACTGCTGATGCCTTCTCCTCTGTGTGTCGTGGCCCTCCTGCATCACCCTGGTCAGCTCCTGCATGCTTGCGTTGGTCTGCCTGTTTCCCTCCACCACCGCTGTAGTTAGTTCCCGCACACAATCTGTCATGACTGTGATGTTCCTGGCCAATTTTGTGATTTGCAGCTGGATTGACCCCATATGTCTTGCTTGCAGGCGCTGCACCCTCAACATCTGGGATTCCACGCCACCCCACACATTTGGAGCCTGGTCATCCTGTGCAGCAATGCGGGCCCTTGAGCTGCGCCTCTGTCTTTGTCGGACCTGTGCCTTGGGTGTAGTTGTGGGGCTGACACGAGGCTGGCTAGTCACAGGAGCGGGTTCAGGAGCCAGTTCAGATTCCATGGGCTGCAGTGATGGAACTGGGGCCCTGCGTTTTGTGGGTGCGGGGGTGTGCTTGCTGGGGCAACAGGTGTCTCCACGTCAGCCTCTGCAGGGGTCTCCGTGATGTGTAGACATTCACTGTCGTCAGTGTCTCCTCCTGCTGCATCTGTGATGTGAAACAGTGCAATGTTAATTTGTGTTAAGGCTACTGTTGTGTGACATTAAGCATACTTGGCTCTCATTAAATCACTGACTGCCATGCAGTGTTGACGTGTTTTACTTGCCATTGTTGTGTTTGACTACCCACTTGCCTGACATGCCTACAACTCCCATAATGCATTTGGCTTTTGAAGGGAAAACGTGGACTGGAGTTTGATCTGTACACTGGGGTTGGACTGAGGGGTGTGCACAATTGAACAGTACTTTGA
The DNA here is from genome assembly GCA_963921515.1 of Calotriton arnoldi. Lineage (NCBI taxonomy): Eukaryota > Metazoa > Chordata > Amphibia > Caudata > Salamandridae > Calotriton > Calotriton arnoldi. The sequence goes on along the minus strand of CAWUFW010022364.1, from coordinate 71,242 downwards.
TGTGTATGGTTGCATGCAACTTACCTTGTGAGGTACTGGCCGCTCCAGATGTGTCCAGCTGGGTCACTCCCACCACTGCTTCTGGCTGGATTGTGGACTCAACCAGGTCCTCCAGGGCTGTATTGTCAGGAACTGTTGATGGGCCCCCTCCAGTCCTCTTGGCCTCCTTCAGCCTGTCCGCTATTCGCTCCTTGGCACGGCTACGCAGGTCGGACCATCGCTTCTTGAGGTCATCTAAACTGCGGTGTTGTGACCCCCACAGCATTGACCTTGCTCTTGATCCGGGGCCATATTTTGCGTTTTACAGACTCTGGCACTTTGAGAGAGAGTTTGCCAAAGAGCTTGTCATGGCTCTTGGCCACCTCCTCTATGAGGTTTTCAAGTTCCCTTTCGCTAAATTTCAATTTGCGCTTCCTGGGCGTGGCACTCTCCCCTGATGTAGGTTGATCCATTTTGGTGCACTGAGAGTTCCTGCAACCCAAGTTGGATGATGATTCTGCTCAGCTCCAGCACTGTGCTTCCTCCTCTCACTTTCTCTGGGCACTGAATGAAGCATGGGCTGGATGACTTCCTGGTTGTGATGTCATCAGCATGCTCCCAATGCTATGCGCTTTTTGCGATTTCGCTATTTGCGAATTTGCAATTTGCGATTTCGCAAATATTGAAATCGCAAAAGGGCTTTATCTGTATTTGCGCGTCTCTATTATCAATTCGCTATTAGCGATTGCGAATTTTACCGATTCGGTAAATATTCAGAAGGGGGTTCATGCATTGCAGATAGCGATTTCTAAATAGCGATTCCTTAATAATCGCTATTTGGGAATCGCTAATTCTGATTTTGATGCATGTGCCCCTAAATCTCTTCTCGTAGTCCCCCGGGTCAAGAAGTCTAGGATGGGGGGGAAAGCCTTTTCACATCTTGCACCTCGGCATTGGAATGAGCTTCCCATCATGCTGAGACAATGCCCAGACCATCTTCAATTCAGAAGACTCCTTAAAACAGTCCTGATCTAATTTGGTTTCCCTTAGCTCTCTCTTGCATGCTCCGCAGCGCAGAGATACCCCTTCGGGGGTGATTCAGGCGCTACATAAGTCTTTATTATTATTATTATTAATATCCTTCCCCATGACGCAGGTGAAATCAGAGAGTTTCATAAAGCAGTGCAGACGTCAACCGTCAAGGGGTGTAAAGACCCAACATCTAGGGGGTCGGACAGGGCCGCAATCGAGTCCAGGCGGTAGTCAAGTCTCTGTGGGGTGCCAGGATGGGGGGGCACGCTCATCTCCCCACTGCCCCCCCCCCTCATCCCTGGGTGCCAACAAGAGCTGAGGTAGCAAGTGAGGCCAAGGTGGAGAAAGATATATGTCTCCTACATTTCATCAAGTTCACTATGTGTGAAAAGGGCCACAACCCTCCAGGGCCCCCCCCACCCGTCACCCTGGGAGAGTGGGCTTACTTCAAGAGGGCTTCAATTCAGGCTGTCCAGTTAAAGTGCCCTTCCGCACCACATCTAGCAGGGTGCCACAAGATCTCCATGTAGATGTTTTTGTACCACAGGGAAGCACTAGGGCTCAACTCGCAGGGGCCCCAACAAGGAGCATCCATGTGGCCCCCGCCGGTTGCCTTGTCCCCCAGCAACCCCAAAACAGATCCGGAATCAATTCAGTCCACGAGCCGCATCACTAGGCTCCCACCAGTGCAGGAGTGATGTCTTCTTGTGCAGAGTGCAGTGCGCTCTCAGCTGCCACTTCAAGGATGGGTGCACTGGCCGCAGCCAGGCCCCAGTCAGGCCAGGCCTAAAAGATCCGCTCTCGCTTCCCGGGGCTGCAGGCACTTGTCTCCCTCATCAACAGTGGGGAAAGGAGGGGGAAGTCCGCACTCCCAGATCGCCTGTCCTCCAATGGCACAATGGTTCCCCAGCAGATGGCTCTGGCGGTCCCCAAGCCAAGGAGCCGGCCTGCAGGATCCAGTGTTCTGCGGGGGACCCCGCAACAGCACCGACACGGGATGCTGCTCTCGAGGTCGCACCAGCAGCAGATGCTAGCCCCAGGACACCCTGGCCGCACCGCTTGCGTTGTTGTGTTCCCTCCTCACCAAGACAGGGCAGCAAATCTGTGTCGACTCTCCCTAGGGCAGAGGTCTTCAAACTTTTGTAGGTTGAGCCCCCCCAGCTGAATTTTTTTAGATGTTGGGCCCCCCCACCACCTGACAGAAATTTCTGGAATCTGGTACACTACATAATCGACCGCCACACGCATATCCCGGGCCATATCCAGCAAATAATGTTCAACACAATAAGAGTGTTTAGTAAACTGCAGGTTTGTGAGTGGGTGTGGTGAAATGACAGAGGCTTATTACACAGCTCAAAACACCATTTTCCAAGATAAAATGTGCGCAAATTGTTTTACTAGGATGCTTTGTTTTACACATGACATAGATTGATAATAACACCACCAACATAAATGTGACGGGTGTGCCTGTTTTTCGCCACAGAGACGGTCAATCTGAGGATAGATTTTTGCTACTGCCATCCCTAGGTTGTGCTCCACATCCAGTCTTGAACGGTACTTAGTCTTTAATACCGCAAGTCCTGAGAACCCAATCTCACATAAATAGGACGAGCTGAAAGGCAAGAGAGTTTTGATAGCAGTTTCTCTCAAAGCTGAATATTCTGCAGACATTTTCATCCAAAACAGGGACTGTAAGGGAGACAGTGTTGTCAGATTTTTCGAGCACTCCCTAGCTCAGAGCTGGTACACGAGAAACAAATCTTCTCTAGAAATCATTAACAAACGTTTTAGGCAGCATTATAATGGGATAATTGCCCACCAACCAGTTATGGATCCGAAGACAAAGTTGAAAGTCCACAGAGAGGGAGCTGAACGAACACCTAATTAAGAATTCCTTAGTGGTACGATAAGTTGCTTGCCTGAAGCAGTGGGGGTTTAGGACACGTCGGGCTTATGTTTAAACAAATAGAACTAATAATAAATTAATGATGTCTATTTTACTTCAGAGCAATGTTGTCTGACAGACTTTGTGGTGGCAGGGACATGTTAAGGATTTTGGGTGCCCTGGGCCAAAACTATTTTGGGGGCCCCTGTTCAGTACAGCTTTGAGTTTAAATGATTTACTTTCAGCTCTTCCATACCCTCTTTAGCCAGGCTACTAACGGTGCACAGGCACTATGGTCGAAATTCTAAAAGCGTTTACATCTAATATTCAGAGATAGTGATGTGTTTTCACTGTTGTAACAAAGCAGCAATCCACTAATTTTACAGCGAATGATATCTGTGATATCCTCCAATTTCTCATATGTGAGGACCGGCTTGGATCTAAAATAAACTTTTTTATGGTTGTTGCATGAAACAAACACATTTCTCTGCAAATAGTAATAGACTCCCTCACATCAATCACATTAAAAAGAAAGGAAACAAAACGGTATTTACAAGAATCTGTTTAGGAATTATTCCAGGCCATCAGGGCAAAAACAGAGCTGTCTCTATCAAAGGGGCCCCTGGAAGGCTGGATTGCAGTGCATGTAAATGTGTCCTTTTGTAATTTAGGACGAAAACCTTGATGGGGCACGACATGCCCATACTTGTGTACAGGGGCGCAACTAGACCCGAACTTCGGGTGGGGGCTAACACTCCCAGCCAGGTCTGGCCCTAGCACTTGTCGCACACAGTGCAACAGTCTTTTTTGGCGCCCCCGCCCCCATTTCCTCCTTCTCCATGAATTTCCTCACTACCACTCACCAACGATGCACCTCATCGCTCTATAGCACCTTTCTGGCAAACATTTCATTTTTTTATAGCGTTACTCATTGTTTACTCACACTCAGTTCAGTGATCTGCATGGTACACGTTCTTTGTAGCAGGCACATTAAACCTCTGCGCTGTGTGGGTGGCAGGAGTGCCCATGTGAGTGCACGGTGAGCCATGCGACAGTGTGAGAGTAGGGTAAGAGGAGTGACTGCAGGGTGAGTGAGGTGACCATATGAATTTGGGTGCGGATGTAAGTGCAGAGTGGGACGAATGAATGTATGGTTAGTGGTGGGCTTATTTGAGTGAGATTGCAGATTGAGCAGTGAGGGGGACAAGTGAGTGAAGTGTCACATGAGTGCAGGTTGAGTAGTGTGCTCGTGTGACTGCAGGGTGAGGTACAGGGTGAACAGCGCAAGTGCATTGTGAGTGCAGAGTGATCACTGTGAGTGCAGGGTAAGTGGGTGAATGGTGTGAGTGCATCGGGATCAGTGTGAGTGCATTGTGATCGCTGTGAGTGCAGGGTGAGCGTGAAAGTGAAGGGCGAGAATGAGGAGCGAGTTGTCTGAATGCAAGGTGCAATCCCAGACACTTGAAGTAACTCAGTATGTTATTGACGGCAGCGTAGGGTTTCAAATGTGTTAAAGTATTGCTATTATGGCAGTAACCCGGGATCAGGGTGGAGGAAATAAATAATGTGCTGATCCTGCAACAAACTCCATATCTTGTGATTAGGGTTGCCAGCACATTATTTTGATGTCCCAGGCGGTACAAAAATAAGAAGTCACCCAAAGCTGTATTTTCAGCACTTGTCTGTGCATACTTTGAACAGCAAATATAAATAGAAAGAACTTTTAATTGTGTTCTAGGGCTGCCTGAATGATCCATGACTGATAATAAAAGGGAACAAAGACAGAAAAGTTACATTACAAATTAATACATACTTCTTTATTTATAACCATATTTAGTGTCAAGACAAGCAATTTGCAGGCTGTTTAAACAACACATGGCTGGCTGGCATTTTGCGTGCCTGCCTGTGTAATTTTAAAAGAAACTTTGTCTCCTTTCTGGGACGAGCTAACCCTCCCAGGAGGGGTTAATTCATAGAGCTGAAATGCTTCAGCTGCAGTGGGAGGCAGGACGTCTCCTCTGCTTAAACTGAAAGCAAACGAACAGACAGTAATTTCAGCTGCAGTGGGAGGCAAGGAGTCTCCTCTGCTATGATATTGAATGCGAAGGAACAGAACTGTCTGCTCCTTTGCTTTCGGTTTTAGCAGAGGATACTTCCTGACTCTCACTGCAGCTGAAGCATTTCAGCTCTATGAATTAACCCCCTCCTGGGACAGTTAACATGACAAAAGCATGGGCAGGTCGTGCCCCATCGATTTCCCCTCCCTCCCCCCTCCAACCATACCGGAGTTCTCCAAAAAGACTTGCGACGCAGGGAACAAAGGTAGATTAGAGCGGAGTGTGCGCCCCCCCTAAGATGGTGTCGGAACTCTGCCCTAGGGGGTCCACGGGTGTGAGGACAGGAGGGCCCTAAACAGCCGGGGCAAATTAGTCGGGTAGTTCGGCAGGATGATACAGGATTCGGCGAAGGGGGGACAGAGTTCCCTAAAGATGCGTTTGGTTGGCCACACCCCCCTAAAGGTAGAATTAAGGCACATTTTCGGTAGCCCAGTCTTAATCTCAAAGTAGAAAGATTAGGGTAGACCGATGCCCTGCTTGCAAACCCAAAACCTCAGAATCATCATAGACAACAAACTGGACATGACCACTCAACGCAGTGGTCTCTGCCAGCTTCAGCACACTAAGGATGCTGAAGGAAATCCTCAAGTGAACACCAGATAACACAAGGAACATGATCACCCAAGCCCTTATCACCAGTAGACTACACTATGGAATCACCCTATATGCAGGGATTACCAGCCTGGTCACAAGAAGCCTGGAGGCCATCCAAAATGCAGAAGCCACACTAGTTTCAACCCCCCGACGCAGAGCTCACACCACACCTTAGGGAACTCCACTGTCTCCTGATACACAAGCATGCACACTTTAAACTCCTCACCGACACTTACAAAGCTCTCTACAAAACTGACCCTGCCTACCTGAACAGCCGCATTCACTTCAACCAATCTTCCAGACACCTCGCTCTGCCGATCTCTCACTAGCACACACACCACGCATGCACAAAAGCAGAGCAGCGGGCCGTGCCTTCTTTTACCTGATCCCTAAAGCCTGGAACAACCTTCCACAACACACCAGAGCCTCCACCTCTCTTCTTGACTTTCACAAGAAGCTTAAGACTTAGGTTTTCGAGTAACAACCCAGGGCTGGCCTCACACGCCTCCTACAGAGCGCCTGGATACCCTGACAGGTGAATAGATTGCTGTGAAAACATTGATGGATTTAACCCATATCTCTTGACTGGGGGTGAATGTTTTGATTTGTTCTGCATTCCGTCCATCAATTGTGTGTCTTTTGCTTCCTCGCCCTAAGTGCGCCGGGTATGCCCAGACGTGGGTCCCGGGCTCACTGTGCCACTGGATTCAAGCTATCCTGGCTGATGAGGGGTGAAACCCCGAAACTGGTCCTAGGATGCTTGTTTTCGGTCCAGGGAGGTACCTGGCTTGGCAGTTCGGGCTGGACTGTTCCCATGAGGTGCAGTGTCAAGACTGATTTGCATATGGCCAGGTCTAAACTGGGGTGGCGTGGTGAGCAAAAGAATGATGGATTTAACCCAGATCTCTTGACTGGGGGTGAATGTTTTGATTTGTTCTGCATTCCGTCTATCAATTGTGTGTCTTTTGCTTCCTCGCCCTAAGTGCGCCGGGTATGCCTAGACATGGGTCCCGGGCTCACTGTGCCACTGAATTCAAGCTATCCTGGCTGATGAGGGGTGAAACCCCGAAACTGGTCCTAGAATGCTTGTTTCCGGTCCAGGGAGGACCTGGCTTGGCAGTTCGGGCTGGACTGTTCCCATGAGGCGCAGGGTCAAGACTGATTTGCATATGGCCAGGTCTAAACTGGGGTGGCATGGTGAGAAAAAGAATGATGGATTTAACCCAGATCTCTTGACTGGGGGTGATGTTTTGATTTGTTCTGCATTCCGTCCATCAATTGTGTGTCTTTTGCTTCCTCGCCCTAAGTGCGCCGGGTATGCCCAGACGTGGGTACCGGGCTCACTGTGCCACTGGATTCAAGCTATCCTGGCTGATGAGGTGTGAAACCCCGAAACCGGTCCTAGGATGCTTGTTTCAGGTCCAGGGAGGACCTGGCTTGGCAGTTCGGGCTGGACTGTTCCCATGAGGCACAGGGTCAAGACTGATTTGCATATGGCCAGGTCTAAACTGGGGTGGCATGGTGAGCAAAAGAATGATGGATTTAACCCAGATCTCTTGACTGGGGGTGAATGTTTTGATTTATTCTGCATTCCGTCCATCAATTGTGTGTCTTTTGCTTCCATGCCCTAAGTGCACTGGGTATGCCCAGACGTGGGTCCCGGGCTCACTGTGCCACTGGATTCAAGCTATCCTGGCTGATGAGGGGTGAAACCCCGAAACCGGTCCTAGGATGCTTGATCCGGTCCAGGGAGGACCTGGGTTGGCAGTTCGGGCTGGACTGTTCCCATGAGGCGCAGGGTCAAGACTGATTTGCATATGGCCAAGTCTAAACTGGGGTTGCATGGTGAGCAAAAGAATGATGGATTTAAACCAGATCTCTTGACTGGGGGTGAATGTTTTGATTTGTTCTGCATTCCGTCCATCAATTGTGTGCCTTGTGAAAACATTGACAACATAACAACATGAAAGCAAAGATATTGACAAGATAACCAAGACTTGCATTGTTCCAGTGGTCTGTTGAGAATTACCCAGTGGTCCATGCGAAGAACTGACCATGGACACAGTGGGTACTTTGAAAGGGCAGAATGGTAAACTGTATTTGATTGTTGTAATATGTCTATTTTCTAAGTGGCCAGAAGTGGCTTGTTTGAGTGGCATTTCCTCAGGGGCAGTCATTTATTTTCTAGAAGGATTATTCAGAAGAGAGGGGATTCCCTACACTTTGCTGATAGAGAATGGAGTGCAGTTTTGTTCTAAAGAGGTTGAAAGTTTCCTCTATTTGTGTGACATAAAACATTAGAACGCATCTCTCTATCATCCTGAGTTTAATAGGATGGTGGATACATTCAACAAAACCATTAAAGATAGCGACATACATGCCAAGATTTTAGAAGAGCAAAGTGGGAGATTTAAAAAAATAATCAGGAGAATGTTTTTTCTCCAATGACATTCTATTGAAGCAGAGACAATTTCAGGAGGGAGACAGCCAAAATAAAGCTGTTTTGTGCTTCGAAAATCATAAGTCTCCCACCTGAATCGGTTCTATTGGCATGTATGTAGTTATCAATTGGCAAAAAGTGGAGGTTTAAAGTGAAATAAAGAAGAGAGATAAAAAACAAAGGGCCAGATTTACGACCCTTACAATTTCGAGACGCAAATTCCGTCGCTTTTCGACTCGCAATTTGCAACTCGCAAAATATAATTTACAACAGTGTCTCAGACACTGTTTGCGATTCCTAATGGGGTCGCAAATTGCCTGCCTCATAAATATTTATGAGGCAGGTGCTATTTACGACCCCATTAGGAATGGCTAGCACTTCCAGGGATGATTGCCTGCTGGGGTCAGCAGACCACCATGTCTGTGACTCCTTTTTAAATAAAGAAGTTTTTTTTTTTTAAATGCAGACCGTTTTCCTTAAAGGAAAACAGGATGTATTTAAAAAAGAAAAACGAAACGTTTCAGTTTAATTTTTTAAGAGTAGGCAGTGGTCCGTGGGACCACTGCCCGCTCTTAAAAAATATTTTTGCACACACTCACAAAGGGGAAGGGGTCTCCTGGGGACCCCTTCCCGTTTGCAAGTGGTTTACCACCTACTTGAAGTAGCTGGTAAACTGCGAGTGTTTTGTGACCGCAATTGCGGTCGCAAAATAATCTTACACTGCAGTCTGAGTCGCTATTAGGAAGGGATGCCCTTGGCACGCCCCTTCCTAATAGCGAGACGCATCCCTATTTTGCTAGTCGGTAAAAGGTTACTGACTCGCAAAATAGGGTTTGTACATTGGGCCGACCAAATTTGCGGTGGCAAACGGGTCGATTTCCCGTTTACAACCGCAAATTATGGTCGTACACCTGGCCCATGGTATTTTGAAGACCATGGCCTCATGTACAAAGTGTTTTAACAGTTGCAAACCCTGAGATTCAGTAAATCTGAGCGTTTACAACTGCTAAAACACTTTTTTAAATGTAGTAAACCCATTTAATGATTCAGAAAATGTTTTCTAAATCGTTAAATGAGTTTAGGAAGTATTAAGGAATTGCTATTTAGAAGGTGTGCTTTAACCAACACATTAAGGTATGTATTAGTATTTTGCAACTGAAATCCGGTCGCAAATCAATATTTGGTGATAACCCATTTGTGAACCGACCACTTAATATGTAGGTTGGTTCTTCGTACACGAAGTCCCTGTTTGATATTTGGCTATACTAATGTATGAAAATCTTTTTTCTGTTTTTGGTACTTCTGGTGTCTGGTTACCTATCTGTAAGTTCTTTAGGTTCAGGAAAGGTTGATGTTGTTGTTTGTATAAGGGAAAATGTGTGGTATCCCCCTAAGGCAAGTCGTTAAAATTACTTTCGAGCTCAACAAATGCGTCCTTAAGACGAATTCGTACAAAAGACGGCGTTCGGAACACATGCGTCCTAAACGCATGTGGAATACCGTCATACATTCCTTTCGGGAAACATCCTTTCGGACGACGCAGGAATCACACTGTACCAACACAGCGCCGGCAATAGAACGAACGTGGCATTAGCACGCATTCGTTCAGCATGCAAGTCGTACCAACGACTTGCTTTTAGGGGGGAGCATTGGTGGAATGGTGTTAGATTTAAAGTCCAACACCTTCCCTACTATTGCGCCGACTGGATTTGTAATAGTTAATTTACATGACTTGCGTGCTCAACAAATGCGTCCTAAAGACGTGTTCATAAAAAAGATGGCGTTTGGAACGCATACGTCCTAAACGCATGCGGAATACCGTTATGCATTTGATAGAGCTTGGATGTTATCATTCATTTAATCTCTATGAATTCACCCTGGGAAACAAATGATTTCTGAAAATAATTTACGGATATGACAAAGGTGTGTCGAGTTATCATGTTTAGAGAACATGCACAAAATGAAGTCGATTTAGATACTACATCCTAAAAGTATGCAGAATGTTAGATGTAGATTTGTAATGACACCTAACCATAGATGAAACTAAGGGGAAGTAAATAAAGCTATTGGTATATATTTACTTTATGCAAAAATGAACAAATAACAGACAAACGATAATATGAATTTCCTTATACGTGTATGAATAAAGTTGTTTTAGGTATTGAGAAAATGGACAGTAACATTAGAATGTGTAATGTGAGCATTGATATTGATGAGAATAACAATTGCCAAAATGTTTTGTGCTTCGTAAAGGTTTATTTTAGATATGCTTTCAAATATAAGGAGTGATGTATTAAACTTGCAACGTGAGGAGAGATTTGCAAAACTAACATGTGAAATAATAATGAGATGTTATAAAAAACTTTATATGGGTACTTTATACCAACATGATGTAATCACGAGTCATTGACATGCTTAATTGAAGAACTAATGTGTTGTATTCAATTATGTGAAATTAATATTTTCACATAAACTCAGCACGGACAGGCTGCTTTTTGAATAGGCCTCAAAATTCTTTTCCTTCCTAGCATGAACTAATGAACTGAATAGTCTGAAGCCTATTAGAACTTTTCGTAAAGTTTGTACTTGTGCTTTAACACTCAAGAATTCCTTTCATGTTTGTAGCTTATTTGACCGGACTTGCAACAACTTTGTTACTTCCTAGAGTACATGCCTGGGAAAGGACAGACAAATGATGAGAGCATAAACTCGCCTACTTCCTAGATGTTATAACCAATCGGATGAATAAAAATCATTGGTCTTATGGAAGATGCAAAGTAATGGATTACTTAATGATCCGTATTTGTATACTTTACCTACTGCATCATCTCATCCTATCAAAAGTGACCAATGGGATAGAATAGTCGGATCAAATTGGTGATGTCAACCAGAAATCGATGGAGTATAATTGCCTAAAGTGCGGACAGGGGTGGTTCCTATCTTGCCTACCTTCTCGACCCACCCTGTGGTACAGAGACTGATGATTTGGATTTCCAGAAACTAACGCGAACTGGGACAATTACTGCATTTGTTGACGGCTCATATGCTAGCGTAAGTGGAACCTTTCTGGCTGGAAGGTTTCCGACAACATCTGTGGCATTTGATGCTGCAGTGTGGATAGGGGGTTACAAACCTGTTTATGAACTAAAACTGGTCATTTTGGCGATTACTGAACTTACATCTATAGGGTTTGTATGAGGGTTATATGCTTTAAAGGACTCATTTCCCATGATATAATCTTCCTCAGCGGAGTAAGGATTTCCTTTAAATTTGATTCTTACAGCTTTATTAATGCTTATTAAAACTTTATGTCATAAATCACATTGGCAATGCAAATTACTTTAAAATGCAATAAAGTTGCCAACTGAGATAATAATCCTGCTGATTCTGTTTCATTCATTTGTTGTGGTCATGTTATCTGTTTCCATATTCATTTGATCGAACATTTTATGCCTGAACAAGACCATTTGGTAATGAATAGATGTTATTATCTTATTCCAGGTCCTCATATTATAATAGTTTATCCCCTAACTATTATATTCCCTTTCAGCACAGAACAAGATCCATTGAAGGACATAAGGGGAACAGGAAATGATAGCTGAGGTTATTCTGGGAAAATCTGTTCTAGAGTATAAAGTAGTTTAAGGCCCAACACGTTTACGCTAGAACACATTCATCTCTTTCATGTCACTGTTGCTGCAGCCTGGTCTAATTACATCTCCCTTCAAGAGGGACCTGAGGGCCTCAGCGATCTTCTCCCACTGCTTGAGGTTTGGGTCCTGCTGCCTCGAGTTTGTTACAATCGCATGTTTGCTTAGTCAGGCTGATTACTCCGGCCTCCACTTTATTCTTTTAATTAAGTTTACTTTCTCTTCACCTGTTGATGTACCCACAGGCCTACTCTCCACAGAGGGTTGTACCTGAAGATCCACAGTGCATTTTAGAGGGTTGTGATCTCTTTCCAACCTTTATTTAATTTCAAAATGGACTAACTTCCTAGCCAGGCGCTTGGAGAGAAAGACAAAGTCTATGGTTGAACATCCTTTGTAGGTCGGGAGAAATAAACGTTCCTTCTCTTCTGCAAGAATCACCCATTGTGCTGATACTAGTTTGTAGGATGACAAATGTTCCTGCATGATATGCCTGCCTCTCTCTATGAAGATGGTGTCTGGTAGCCCTCCTAAGCCTCTAATTGAAATCACCAAGCATTAAACTCTTAAGTATGCTCTCCTATTTGCCAATAAAATATGCCTGTACATGTCAACTTTTTATTTATTTCCATCATCAAAGATGTCCGTTGGCCTCATTTTCCTGAAAAAGTATTACATCCACTGTTAAGTACTTCTAAGATGGCATCAAGTGGTAGCCTGTTGAACAGAGGATCAGTTACGGAACTACATGCTTTCTGTTAGTTCATCTTTTATGTACTTGCCCGTTCTCCCTTTGTTGGGAGTGAACAGGAGTTTAAGAAATTTGTTTGGAATTTCATCCAAATCATTAATAATTGGAACGTCAATACACTCCCATGCCGAAGGCCAGCGGGACTTCATTAGAATTGCCATCACTTGATTTTATGATGGGCTTAGGGCTTACTAGCTGTGCATTGTCATCAGATGTTATTAATTTGTCACATATTTTCTACCAGATACTTAATTCCTTTAAGGAATGTCTGTATGTTCTCTTTGTTCTCCTTAAAAATACATTCCTAATGTTCAGGACTGTATGAAGTTAATTTGGAACCCTATGAATAATGACATTATACTGACAATGGGTTCAGAATTGATACTTCTAGTGCAGGATGGTGCGGTTAGCTGGTGAAACCCTACTTGAAAACGCCTTGAAATAGTCAAGAAAGCCAGCTTGGCCGTATCACTGTGGTGAATCCACGTTTTATATACAACCATAATAGGAGATGAGATTTAACCCTGCTATGTCTCCAATGCTCCTGTGATGCTTGTATCCTTGCCTTTGACTATGTACAGCTCTCCACTGCCTTTGGGCTAGGTTCGCACTTCCCCAGTACCACATGCATACATACAGTTGAAGAAGTTGGTTATAAATAATATAATGTTGCATAAGGAACAAATATTCCAAAAGCTGCAAAAATAGTCTCAGTGAGTGATTGGGGCTTGGTACGTATGAGCCTTTTGCACTAGAAATCGAGCAATGCAATTATGATTGGGAGGTGTAGTGGAGATAGCACAACAGGTTAACAGTTGGCAAAGCAGCCGCGGCTCGTGCACTTAAGAGCGGTGGGGCCGGGTGGGGGGATTTCAACAGACGACGACGAGGGAAAATTAAATAAATAATTAATTGCCTCTCGTCCTCATCTGTCGAAATACACCCCCCGCCCGGCCCGACCGCTCTTGCCTGCACAAGCCGCGGCTGTGTCAAGGTTGTTCATGAGGACGTCCTTTTGACTTTTATTATCTGGGTGACATCACTAATTGTCTTTACTGCGCGTGCCGGCACCTCATGCTCTGCTGGATGCAGACTGCATCTCTTACCAACTCTCAACAAAAGGCCAAACACAAACTATAATGTTCAGTAGATTTCAAACTCTTTTAGACTCGGTGAAGGCGTGGGGTTTTCTGTAAGTGCATAGCTTTTTCTCTGACTGCGAGGAATGATTTGTACCTCTGCACTGCACAATGTTGTCCACTGAATGTCTATGCGGTCACCCCATTCCTTTCTAGGGCATCCTATTTCCTGGGGTATCCTCCAACTCCTCAGCTTGTGTTGTATCTTCCATATCCCACAAGTTGGCTTTGCCATCCCTTCCTTCCCTCAGAGTGGTATTTGGCCATCATTCCTGCTACAGGATCTTTTTCAACATCGTGATATTTTGGGTGACATTTGCTCTTTCGTTTTGCTGAGATCATGGCTCTATTCACACCAGTGACAGTCCAGGGTGTGCTTTCATATGGCAGTCTAAACGTCCTTCCCAGATATCTGACTTTTACCAACACCCAATCACCCATGTGTATGTCAAGATCGATAGCTCGCTGTTGATGTTTGGTTTTTCTTTGCTTGACTTCAGCCTTGCTTGACTGTGTTCATGATTTTCCTCAACAGGTCACACCCTGGAGCAGCTGGAATGGTATCTATGTGGGCTATGTCAAACAACATTGCCCGCAGAGAACATTTGGTTGTGCAGTGCAGCATGTTCCTGTACGCTTTTAGAAAATGATGGAGGTCCCATTCAACATTGATCCCTCATTCCACTGCAATTTGAAGTGTTTTATTTAATGTGTGCATAACTATCACAACTTCCTCTTTGGCTTGGTGCCACCGGGCCATGACTTCCCGATGTTAAATGTTCACATTTTTCAAGTATACCTGGATTTTCTTTCCGTTGAACTGTGGGCCATTATCTGTTTTGAGGCCTTTGGGAAAGCCATAAGCTGTGAGAACTTTCCCAGGTTTTCTTTTGGTGTTGTCACATGCAGTGGATTTGACTATTTTTACAACATAATACTTCGAATAAATGTCCATGAAGACTAACAATTGTTATGCCTCAGGTAAACTACACTGATCCTCACTCACTTTGGCCAGTGCAAGCATCTTCTGTGATGATAGGAACAGGGTGCTATTGTGCATCCTTAGCCCGACACAGAATAATGCTATATCATTGTCTTGACTATTTTGTCCACTTGGGGAAACCATGCCGTTTCCCTCAGCCTGGCTTTTGTTTTGACCATGCCTTCCTGACCTTGATAGGCCAAAAGAAATATAATTTATTGCAGGCTTTTTGGTAACATGACCCTATCATCTCTCAAAAGGATCGTCTTACCAGTGATGCATAGTTCATGCCTGACCTTCCGTATGTCAGACGGAGTACTCTGTGTGTTTTTGTCTCTTTGAGCATGTCCAGCAAGGAACATTTCACAGTCGCTTTTACTTAGAACATGCCTTGTTAATGGCATGCACAAACCATCCTTTGCTGCCTGAACATTGCCAGCCAATGAGATCGCATTTGGGGATGGTGTAGGAAGGGATGATCTGACTGCATAGTTACCCCCACTTTTTGCCTGGTGTTTTGCTGCTTTTTGACTAGTCTGACTGGGATCCTGCTAATCAGGACCCCTGTCTATCTTCTATCTCCCTAAAATGTTTGACATGTACTTTGGTACACTCCAGATTGGATACTGGGGTACCCTTATAAGTTCCTAGTATATGGTACACATGTACCTAGGGCATAGGTACCCAGAGGCCTCCCATGGGCTGAAGCATGTATTATGCCACCCATGAGAGGCCATGCAAAATGGAACTACAGGTCTGCCAATGCAGCGTGTGTGAGTGGGTGCTTGCACCACTTACTTTAGAGATAGGTTCACTATATCTATAGGTCACTACACTTAAAACGTATAAGTCACCCCTATAGCAGGCCTTAACAATCCTGAAGGCAGGGTGCTGGGTTTTACATGAGAGGGTGCCCCTGCATGAGCAGAGCCCCTTTGCAGCCTTCGGAGACCATTCTCCCAGGTTGTCTGTGACTCAGCCAGACATATAGGTAGAGGTGCATTATAACCTCGCGGTAAATGCTATCTCGAAAACGGCTGAAACAAAACATGTCGTGTTTGGTATCAAACACCTTGGAATCAGATTCTACCCTTCTGAAGCGAGCTTCGTGGGGTGACTGGTCTTTCCGGTGCCAGCCCTCTCGACCCGGTCAGCACAAAATGGATGCTGCAGACCAGAGACACATTTCTGCCCTCCTGCTGCTGAGCCAAGCTCGAGCAGAGGAAGGCAGCACAATAGGCATCCTGTGACCACCTCCCAGACAGGATTTAGTGTATTGGGGCTGGGTGGGTGCACTTCCAAAGTGCCTGAAAGTCTGCAACTGGGGCACATTTGGTGTCCCTGTGCATAGTCCAGCTCAAACCAGTTCTGGGAGCCGTTGGCTCCCGCTCTGGCGCGAAACTGGACAAAGGACATGGGAGTAACCTCCTCTCTGTCCTGACCCTCCCCTAGGATGGCCCCCTGAATCTGTCCAACCCTCTCCCGTGGGTACATAAGGGCTTACCTGACTGTAAGACTCTAGATTTTACGTGGACATGATTCTGCAACAAGAAACCACTGACCTTCGACCGTCTGGACACTCTGGACTTTGCTGGACTTCGACTGGGCCCAACTTCGTCTCCCTCTCCGTCCAAAGCATCGTCTGTGCCCTTGCACCATATAGGCTCCGTGCAGGACCTGTGGAGCACTAAGGACAACTGAAGAAACTCCCTTGGGGTGAAGGAGTCACTCCCCTGCATTCGTAGGCACCGTAACGCAACTGACCGGTCTGCTGATCCTGAGCTCCTGCGGACTCCAAAGGCTTCAGCAACAAAGGAGATGGGTTCCGAAGTTCCTTGAGGTTGAGTTGCCCTCTCACTGAGTTTGAGGCCAGTATCCCTTGTGGGGACCGCATAACCCGAACCCCTGTGCACCGCGTACTTTTGCAAGTGCATATGCTTGTTGGCAATTCCGGAGCTTGTGCATTGGCCTCCGTATAGTCCTGATGCCGAGCAGTATTTCCACCAAAGAACTCCGGCCTCCTCACACTGAGTGCTCCGTGGGCTGGTACTTTGTGATCTTGCTTGAGGTCCCCTCGCGACTCCTGGTCTTTCGGCCTGTGGGTCCTCTTGAGGGTCATCTTGATTTCTATTGGCTTCCCTGATTGCTCCAGACGTGCCCTGACTCCCCATTACTTGGTGAGTCCCCTGGACCTTGCTGGTCCACACCGTAACCTGCTTGATCTTCCTGCGTGGGTTGCTGTTGCCAAGGCTTGTTGGTGCTCCTGCCGGACACTGACCCCTCAGCACTCGACATCCTTCGTGGGACAGTTCGAATCCGGCTCCTGGTCATCCTCGACGTTTCTTGGACCTCGTGGCTGCAGAGTCAAGCATCCCTTCTTCGCACCTGAAGCACCCGACATCGGTGGGCATTCGTCTACCGAGCCCCTGGTCACCCTGTGGTGACCCAGACTCTGTCCCCTCTGCTTTCAGGTTCCTTCCATCACAAATCCACCCTTGGATTCCTATGGACACTTTCTTCCTTCCCAGCAGCAGCTCTTCTTTGAAGCCCTCCATTGAAAATGATGGCGGTTTCCGACACCACTCCAGACCTATGCACCCGGCTCCTCTGGGATAGATAACTCGGGTACTCTGGTATCCACGGGTGGGGTGGCTCTCCAACCTCCTAAGTTCCAAAGGGTTTCCTCGAAGTCCACCGAGAAGGGTCCTTAAACTTTAAAATTGTAACTTCCCCATAGAATTGCACCCGTCCTCAGTGGGGTCCCTTTCTACTCACCTGGGGTGGTTCCTTGGGGTTCCAGCGATTCTACGTGTTCTAGACTCAGTCTCGACTCCAGTTGTGGTTCTTATACCACTATTTTAGTATATGGTTTGGTCTCCCCCAGGAACCCACTGTGTATTGTGCTACTTACAACTGTTTCTTTGCTACAGTATTGTGTGCTTTGTGTTGTGTCCTCGTGTAGAGGTTACTAGAGTGTTATATAAATAAATACATATTTTTATAACTACTGTGTGGTTCTCCTTTCATTTAGTTAATACTAAAGGTGATATTCTGGTAAAACAAGCTGCTTTACATTCCTTCAAGATTAAGCCTGAAGGCTGCTCTCCACAGCTACCACTAGGATAGCTTTCTAAAGGTTATCTTTGACCTCATACATCATAAGGGTCGTTTGGACTGGTGCAAGGTGCCCACTTTAATTAGTGGACAGCATATACCAGGCCAACTTCTCACATTGGTGTGCAGCGGTTGGGATTCAAGCTTGCATTGTTTTACCAGATAAACCTTTGTATTGATTAACTGAAAACCACTAAAGTACTAGGTACATATAATACCAGCTCAAGAATAAGTAAGTTCTACTGAACTTGGGGTTGGGTAGTCAAGGGTCTAGCACACCCTTTCTCCAACCTAAGAGAGTTTAGTTCCCACTAGGTTAGATAGGTGCTTACACCACACCACACCTAGTATGTCTTCTAAAGGAGAAGCCACCAGTGGCTCTCTGCCGTCTAGGTACAATGAGTTTACATTCCAGGAATTGAAAGCCATGTGTGTTTCTAGAAAGCTGAATACAGGGAGAAATGCCAACACTCAACGCCTTGTTGAGGTGTTACTGTTAGATGACCTTAGGAAGACCCCTGGGTCAGATGAAAAGGATAGAGAGGGTGGGGCAGGGAATGAAGACAGGTCAGGGGGTGACACCTTCTATGACCTAGATCCAAACCCTGGCCAGGAGGATCAAGATGATTCCCCCCTGTAAAACTCAGATCTTCAGGGAGATGGTGGAGAAGGCCAAGATGGCCCCCTCTTCACCCCTCCTGGAAGAGTGCAGTTTACCAAGGAGATCTAGGTCTCCCTCTGCAGAGTCACATCACTCAGGACAGTCTATAGGGACCTCTGTATCTAGCAAGAGGGACCATTCCTTAGACAGGGAATATCAACTGCTTGAACTTGAGAAAGCTAGGTTTAGGCTCAGGAAAGAGCAGTTGACTATAGACAAGGAATCCCTAGAAGTCCAGAGAGCTAGAAAGAAATTGGGACTAGAGTCCCATGGTGGCAGCAACACTGTCCCTAGAGTTAAGGAACATTTTTTTGACAATAGGAACCTGAGCAAGATTGTCACTCCCTACCATGTTGGGGATGACATCCATAAATGGATAACTGCTTTAGAGAGGGCCTGTAAAGTTCAGAGGGTCCCTCAAGAGCAGTGGACAGCTATCTTGTGGCTCTCCTTTGCTGACAAAGGTAGAGATAAGCTCCTCACTGTTAGAGAAGAGGATGCTGACAATTACTCAGTACTGAAGAGTGCTCTCATTGATGGGTTTGGCTTAACCACTGAACAGTAGAGGATTAAGTTCAGAGACACCCAGAAGGCACAGAATCAGGAATGGGTAGACTTTGTAGATAGTGCTACAAAGGCCCTAGAAGGTTGGATACTTGGCAGCAAGGTGCATGACTAATTAGGATTGTACAATTTGATTATGAGGGAACAGATCCTTAATAATTGTCAAAACCAGCTTTTGCACCAGTACCTGGTGGACTCAGATCTGACTTCTCCCCAAGAATTGGCAAAGAAGGCAGATAAATGGGTCAGAACCAGGGTGAAACAAAAGAACCAGGGTGGTGACCAGAAGAAAGATTCTTCCAAGACCCAAGAGAAAGGTGGGGATAAATCAAAAGCTAAGTCCTCTGAAGGGCCCCAAAAATCCTCTTCTGGGGGTGGGTCCCAAACTCCTTCCTCCCCTTGAAAGAAACCTTATTGCTTTGTCTGTGAGAAGCCAGGCCACAGGAAAAATTATGTCATTTGCCCCAAGGTCAGCAATAAGGAAAATAATCCTCCAAACACTACTTCTACACCTCTGGTACTACAGGTAGTAATCCCCCAGGTGGTGGTAGTGCACCAAAAATTTAGTTGGGTTGTCTTGGGGAACTGAGGTGGACCCTGGCAGCCAGGTCCCCCACACAGGCCACTTTAGTCTGTGATTTGGCATGGGGTTTGCCACTTTTACTGTCAGTCCCAACCTCCAGACCTATGCACCTCGCTCCTCTGGGATAGGTAACTCGGGTACTCTGGCTCTCCAATCTCCTAAGTTCCAAATGGTTTCCTCGAAGTCCACCGAGAAGGGTCCTTAAACTTTAAAATTGTAACCGCGACTTCCCCATAGTATTGTACGGAGTCCGTGGTCGTGTTAGCACACTGCACCCGTCCTCCGTGGGGTCCCTTTCTACTCACCTTGGGTGGTTCCTTGGGGTCCCAGCGATTCTACGTGTTCTAGACTCAGTCCCGACTCCAGTCGTGGTTATACCACTATTTTAGTATATGGTTCGGTCTCCCCCGGGAGCCCACTGTGTATTGTGCTACATACAACTGTTTCTTTGCTACAGCACTGTGTGCTTTGTGTTGTATCCTCGTGTAGAGGTTACTAGAGAGTGTTATATAAATAAATACATATTTTTATAACTACTGTGTGGTTCTCCTTTAATTTAGTTAATACTAAAGTTGATATTCTGGTAAAACAAGCTGTTTTACATTCCTTCAAGATTAAGCCTGAAGGCTGCTCTCCACAGCTACCACTAGGATAGCTTTCTAAAGGTTATCCTTGACCGCATACATCATAAGGGTCGTTTGGACTGGTGCAAGGTGCCCACTTTAATTAGTGGACAGCATATACCAGGCCAACTTCTCACAGATGGTAGTTGGGAGAAAAGGTGCGCAAATTCTTCTGTCATCTTTACCAAGTGTAAATCTCTAAGGATGGATTTTTGTGGGTGTGATAGGTTGTCTGAGCCTGACCTATACTTCACATTTAAACTTTATTGTAGTAATTGAAGTGCCCACTTCTCAATTCTTGGTCGAGGAATTGTGTTGTGCACTTAAAAAGAGGGACTAGTGGTTTGTTGTCAGTCAAAACTGTGAATTTCCTTCCATAGGGAAATAAATTAAAATGGGTCAAGGACAGGGCCGGACTGAGATCGCAAACCAGCCCGGGCACTTGGGTCTGACCGGCCCCAGTGGGGGGGCATGTACTGACGGGAACACTGCTGCTGCTGCGCTTGTTACTGGGAGCCGATTTGCTGCTGCCAAACCGGCACCCAGTAACAAAAACGGCCCCCACCGGTCCAGAACCGGCCCCCACCCCTCCGGCCCACCGGGGAAACGCCCGGTGCCCGCTACGGCCAGTCCGGCCCTGGTCAAGGATCATCTGATAGCTAAAGGGTCCATTCTATCTGAGAGTACTGTTTTTTTGTCTCTCAGACCTCTGCTGGCAAAAGTGATTCTAACAATCTCTCTGATGTTCCTGGAATAGGATGGCCCTAATCTCATTGGACTGGCTTCAACTTTCAATTCTTTATTTGCTTAATTGTCAAAATAATGCATAGTTGTATCTTAAACAATCACCAATCTGATGTCTTCAAATGCACGTTCAATTTCTGGATGCCATTCTCAGTGGGTTGTGGATTTCTAGGTTTTGTTGAGGATGGAACCTTGTGGCAAGATTTGGAATGAAACACCCACAGTAATTAATAGCACCTAAGAAGCTTCTGACTTCGTGCAGGTACTCACCAAATATCTTCGACCTTCTGAGGATCGATGCTGAGGCCCTTGTTGAAGAAAATGTAACCCAAAAATGTTATACTATTTTTTTGGGAATCAACATTTTTCTAGTGTAGTGTTAGGCCTGCTTTCCTCATCTGTTGTAGGGTGTCCCGTGTTTACATGTTGTGTTCAGCTAGCGTTGGCATATATATCAGAATACCACCACTTAGATTGATGACTCCTGTGAGTCCATTCAATGTTTCTCTGATTGTATTCTGAAAAACCAGGGCACCAAGGAGCCTCTAAAGCTCTGACTTCTTAAGCACCAGAGACCGAAGTGTGTGGAAAAAATAATTATATAACAGCTACTTTCATCCAGAAGCATCTGGGGGTATCCAGTGTTCAGATCTAGCTTGGAAATCTATTTTGCCTCATTTAAATCTGCGAGAACAGCAGAGGGAGTAGGGGTGATCTGTTGCTCCCTTCGGATGGCTGCATTGGGTAGTCGCATATATGTACAAATTCTAATGGCATCAGGCTGATTATGTCTTGTGGCAACAAGTAGAGGTAGGCGAAACAACAAACTGACCGGTAGAGCCAAGCTGCAGCCGAACTGAGGGTCGCTCTGGCTCTAAAAGCCTGTGCACTAGCTGAGCCTTGATAATAGTTGCCATGTAAATCATGCAACGAATATAAAGTAAAATATGATAGTGTATTCAAAAAGTGTATGTATTTAACATGGGTAAGCGTTTCACCTTAGTACATTAGATTATATCTCTGCATTGACAAGCATTATTTATAAGGGACAGTTTTTAAACATACACTCACATAAAAGGCAAGTCAGTTGTCATGTGCAACCTAAATGGCCTAGATTATTATTACAGATAGCTCAGCATATAGGCTATTACATTAAACACAAGAGTTTTTTTTGTACAGCACACATGCTGAACTCGCATATTTGAAGGTACTCTCATATTTCATTAAAAAAAGGCTTGCTGAAATTAAGTATTTGCCTAGGCTCACAGATTTTCCCATTTCATACTTTCCAATTCAGCCCCTAGATGAGTATTTCTTTCTGAAATCAAAGGTTAATGCTTTGTCCTTATTGCTTGGGAGAGGTGATTAGAGTGTGGGTGACAGGAAGACTCCACGTTTTATTTTTGGCAGTTTTTCACAATGCGAACAGGGGCGGCTCCTCCGTGATGTAGGAGGAGCGTCGCCCCATTGCCAGCAGATGATAAATAAAATGCTAATAAAACATTGTTATTATCGTTTTATTTATCTCTGTCTGAGCTGCTTACGTTTGTAGTCCAAAGCAGATGGAGTGGGAGGAGCGGTGCCAGGCCGGGCCATGGCAGGGAGGTGTAGTATGCACTTATAAGTGTGCATGTGAGTTTTGCCATCCGTCTTAGGCAAGCCAAACAGACATGCACACTTATGTTTCTCCAACCCAGCTGTGTTCCACAGTCGGGTTGGAGAAATGCCACAGGCTCCCAGGCACTGTCTGAGCGGCAAACCAGGCCGCTCAGACCAATCCTGGCGCTGCTCTCATCCTAGGTTTAGCATGAGAGCAGCGTCTGGATTGGGTGGAGAGTCTGTGCTTTCAGGCCCATCCACTTCCGGGACCAGAGGAGCAGGAGCAATGAGGCGGCCGGCTACGGGAGTGGAGCGGAGTGGCAGGTAAGGGATTTTATTTATATTTTTTATTTCCCAACTCCTCCTTGCTCTCCCCCCCCACGCTGTCCTACCAGTTTCGATTGGCGGCAGCCGCTACTGAATGCGAACCTTGTCCAAGGACATAAATAGGCTTCATAACATACACCACTAGGTTACACTATTTGTTGTTTCGGCACAGGGCAGTTTACAGGATGCTGAGTCAAGGCAGGGAATGGAAACTGGCTCCCCATTGTGTACAGTCAGCGCCATAGCCACTAGGCCACATCACCTTCTTTAAAGGCTCAGCTCGTTTTGGGCTCAAGGTTCCAGGAGGACCTAGAATTGTGCCAGGGCCAGGTTTCTGGCTCAAATCCCGCTTGAGCTTTCAGTGACTCACCCATCCCTAGCAACGACCATGGGGAGACCCACCAGTTGTGCCCTACTGTAGGAAGCTGGTTCGTTATATAGTGGACCAAAACGAGGTACACCGTGTAAAGCAGGGGCTCCAACCAGTAGCCCGTGAGCTACTGTAGCTCTCCGGCTACCTTTGAGCAGCTCACCTGTGTGCAGCCCAGCTTATTAAATTAGAAAGCTTTTGCTTGGTTGAATTATTATACATATAACAAAATTAAATTATACAACACTAATAATAGTAGATCTCAATGCCTTTCATTGAACATAAGTAGCTCTCAGTACAGAAAAGTTTGGAGACCCTGTAGACTGATCTTGTATGCATATGTGGAATGTTTGCCGGTTCTGATAGTCTGTGCACAGAAATGATGGACTAAGAGGGAATTCTTAAGGTGTCTGTTGGAAAACGAAATAAAATGAAGTAGAACGCACTTTCCAGTGGTATTACTTATTTAGCAAGGAGACTATTTCAACATGATACTTTCTAAATCTGTTAAAGGAGGTACTAAAATAACGCTCGAAATCAGTACTCCGAAAGAACGAGATTTAAGAGGAATCGTGTCTGCCGGCTTAACTAACACGTATAGTCGTGTTTATTAAACGACGTGGTAAAGTTAAATGCAGTGATTTCTCCACCAGATGACGCTACGAACCAGTTCACAAGCAACTGATGCATCAGACAGTGTGTGCGAGGAACACAAATGATACGGTTCGAAACAGAAACAACCTGTGGTTTACTTCAGAACATGGTAAATAATTCCGTTTGTAAAGAGGGCGGGCGGTTCCGTTTTCTGTCACCGAAATTATACAGTGTGCACGTCTCTGGGAGAGCCTGCCTCCAACTCTTCGTTACTCGAGGAAAGCGAATCTTCGCAAAAGCCCGAGTGACCTCTGACGGTTTCGATTGTTTCAGTGGGACCTGTCTGCGCGTGAGGGAGCGCCGTGACCTAAGATCACCCAGTGACGCACCACGACTTCGTCACGAAACAACCACCCACAACCGATACTGCTTATAGTCTTAGACTCTTTTCATGGTGGGACGGGTATCAAGGTTGGCAGTTTCATAAACAATAGATTGAATGGTGGGTATGAACGCAGTTTGGACATAGAAGATGACACGACACCATTTAGCAAATGTGCCAAATAACATATGCAGTAGGGGGCCTCACACCCTCAGTCAGTAAGAGCATTTTATTTGACGTCAGCTTGTTGCAAGGGGTGTTCAGTGCACAATGCGAATTAAAAAAAACGACGTCCCATAATATAAATTGCTCCTGGGCTACAAAACTAGGACTGACTGACGGTTACAACTATGGTAGAGGGATTCTTGGCAACCTGAAGATTGCATTTACCCAAAAATGTTGGTCATTGAGAACCTCGGGGTTGGAGTGCGCACTTGACCACCCATCAGGGGTAAGACTTACGAAGTTTAGTGTTGGTTACTGCATCACCGCACTAAAATGCATTAGTCAGGCATTATAGTCAGGGCCACTGGAATTATGCGACAGGGGAGGGTCAAATTATGCGGCAGGGTGAGTAAATTATGTGGCAAGAAAACCCAAATTATGCGGCACATTTTGAAATAGTATTACTTAATTATTTTGTCCTTTTTACACTTGTTAACACTATCTGGGCATTAGTTGCACTTCATTAGTACTTTCATTAGAGGGGCCTGTGGTCAGAATGTCTGTTAGTGACTTGCCTGATTCCTGTAGGATATGCTTTCCTAGCTTCGCAGAGGCAAACCCTGGATTATCTGGCCTCAGATCTCTTCTCATAAGCAAACCACATGTGCTCACCAACTCTTTCAATCTGGCGTAAAATGTGTCAATTGACTCCTCTTGGTGTTGATGAGCCTGGCGGAAGATAAAACGCTCATAGTCCTGATTGGCCATCAGCTCAAAATATGCTTTGAGGGCCCTATGAGTGTGGTGTGCATCTTCGGGGTCGCTTCAGTGATTGTCCTTGAGCTCTTATGGATGGCCTTTCCCTCAAGGTGGAGGAGCATGGCTCTGTTCCTTTCATCTTCAACTTATGTGGCTTCAAAGTAGAGCTCCACCCTCTCTACCCAGTCGCTCCACCTGGGCATTTGCGCACAGGGAGCCCCTTCTGTGACAAACAGCTCAATCTCCGGTACGTGGGCCATGTCACTGGCATCTGCCTAACTGCTGGGCTGTCCAACCCCCAGGGCCCTAATTGGTCATGGTGGTGGGCCGCCTTCAGTCAGGGTGCCCAGGCTGGGCGTGTGTCCAATGCCCCACTGTCATACTTCTCTCTCTGGGAATCTGGGCACAGCCAACCTCCGGTTCCTTATGGAAGGTGTTATGGGCTTGGCAGCACGCCTCCTTTTTTTTCTTCTTTATCCTCGCCGGGGCCCAGGTGGTACTGCGACCCACCTTCAGAGCATGTTGAGGCTGCTAGAGAGCCTTGCAAAGTCCTTTGCTACGTGGAGGAGTGTCACAGGTCTCATCCCTTCCTTTTTCTCACTTTTCGTTTTCGAGCGCAAAGACGCGTGTGACCCCTCATTTTCAGCCTGTACACGCCGGCAGCAGGATATGGCGGGGGGCACGTCTCCCCATGTGTAGGGCCCAGTATCTAGGAGCACACGTGTGGGACGAGCACCGCTCACAATGTGCGGACCACGTGGCTCCCACACGTGCTCAGCTGCCATCAGGCGTCTTGCTGATCGCTGCAGGCTGAGCACACCCTCATCGTGAATGGGGGCTCCTGGGGCGGCATCCGCAGGGTGTCCACCCCCGGGCAGCTTCGGGCAGGTGGTAGATTCCTGGCCCCATTTAGGTTGCAGTCATTAGTTGAGGTTACGCGGGGCTAGGGCTTAGGTTCCCGGTAGGGTTTCTGTTTTTTAGTGCGTCATTCCGACGCTGTGGTTCTGAGGTAGGGGGTAGCCATTTTAGCTTGGTTCTTTTATTATGCCTAGTTGAGGGTAGAAGGGTTAGTTATGGCAGTTAAAGCAGCTGCAATGAGGGAAGCGTTAAGATTTTTATGTGAAGCGGGCAGGGAAGACTTAATTCAACCCGGCGTTCTTTCACAAGCCGGGGTCGTTATGGAGCAGCCGAAACGCGCTGCTGCCAGCGGGGTCGCAGCAGCAGTCCTGGCGTGTTCATCGCCACACAAAACTATTAAATTACAGAGTGCTCGTTGTCAGGGGGAGGAGAAGGAGCGCATGAGTAAGACCGGAGCAGAGGTTGTGCTTACTTCACCGCATCAGGAACCAGCCTAATCTAATGGGTGTGGGAGGGGCACGCGCGCACTCGTGTGCCTGCAGCAAAATGCCCAGCTAGTGAGAGGCGGGCCTGGGGGGTTTCAGCTGTTATAGGAGGCAGTGTGGTGCAGAGGGCTGTGTCGGGACCGCCTTTAAGCCAGGAAGAAGTTGCTCTTTATCGGCAGGGGGAAAATAGTAGTTTAATAGTGCCTTTCAGCTGGAGCAATCATTTTAAAGTGCCCATTTTCAAAAATAGCTTGAAGGAGTTGCCACATGAGGGGGTGGAGCCTTGCATTGAAAGGACTCTGCTTGCCATAAAAAGCTATATTAAAGGTGATGTGTTTGTGAATGCAGTCCAGTCAACTGGGATGGAAACTGATCAAGGAGTGGGGGGTAAAGATGTAGACTAGACCAAAACGAATAATGAAGAAAATACGGTACATAACCAGGTTGAAAAGGTTTTTTAAGGCTGTAGGGAGTCAGTTATGGAGTTTTCAGGCAATTTTAGGTGACACAAGAAAGCCTTGCAGGCTGGAAAATGGATTTGGGTACCTGGAGAGGCTGTTATCGTACAGAAGGGAGGAAGTCAAAGAGAACACAGGACCACAGTCTCTGCATGTTCTGGCGGCTTTCAGAGCATCGGAAGGAGAATACTGCATGGAAATACCAGATGCAGTGATGATTTGCCGGCCGGGTCTAGAGCATCCTGGGTGGACTGGCCCGAAGAGAGGGAGAGGTTTGGTGCAACCATCCCGACAACGCGGGAAAAGAAGATTGATGTGCCAAACTCCAAAACAGTGGATTGGAAACATTTCGATGGAGATGTTGGGGATGGTAAATGTCCAGGTGTGAGTTCTGTGTGTGTGGAGGATTAGTGGGAATGTGAGTTGGATTATGATGAAGAGTTTGACGAATCGGAAGAGGGGGAGATACCTGGGTGGAGTAAATATAAAGATTTTAAGAAAACTGAGGGGGCGGAACGGGGGGTCATGTGTTACAGGAAGGGGATGCCGCTGTGGATTTAGTGGACAGACGTCGGGGCGTAAAGAGAGCTCCAGAAAGAGGCAATAGAAAGCGGGCATCACCAAACTCATCCAGCACATTGAGAACATGTGAGAGTCAGTGGTGGAGTTATTGGGAAGCTAGTAAAATACATTGCAAAAAAGTCAAGTTATCGGGGCCTAGTATATTGGATAAAAGTGTAGGTACTGAATCAATTAACGAGGAGTCAGTGTCCGCAGGTTAAAAAGATCAAGGGAATAATGCAAAAGATGACGACAAAGAAAAGGGGGTCATTGATGGGATATCCTAGTCGGTTTTGGACAAAGACGAAAAATCCAAAGAGGAGGGGGAAAGAGTAAAACTGATGGCTTGAAACGTTTTCCTTACATGTGGTTATCCATGCTATTGGGGGCTCATCTGAGCAGTGCAGCTAAAGAGAAATTTGGAAGGGTGAATTTGTGGGCATGTACAAGCTACTTCACAGAGATACAATCTATGGAAGGGTCTAGAAAAGAAGCCTGGGAATTAGCAAAAAGACCGAAAGTTCCCACAACAATTGAGACATGGACATCAGCATTTTTAATATTTGCTAGTGTTTATTGTGAGAACTTCCCTGAATGAGCAGTGTCTATATTCAAGTATATTGATACCATTCGTAAGGCCCACATGGAATTTGGGGGTTTTGCATGGTTACCTTATGACAAAGAGTTTCGGGCTCGAAGGGTCCTTATTCCAGATAAACCTTGGGGGGGAATTGGACAATGAATTATGGGTGCAATGGATGTATCCACAAAGACCTCCCCCCACCATGCACACAGCAAGCGGCTTAATTGTTCCTCATCCGGCCCTTCCTTGACAGGCCCACCTCGGTGGGGGTGTCGGGGGACATGGAATAGAGGCCAA
Organism: Calotriton arnoldi; assembly: GCA_963921515.1. Lineage (NCBI taxonomy): Eukaryota > Metazoa > Chordata > Amphibia > Caudata > Salamandridae > Calotriton > Calotriton arnoldi. Next base: position 42,946 of record CAWUFW010022364.1, on the reverse strand, counting down.
AATCCCAATTCCGGTGCCTGCTGGAGTTTTAGCAGGGGATATTGTCCACAGAACCCCTGTAAGTACAAACACGAGTGTTCAAAATGTGAGGGGAAACATGCAATCATTCAATGCTTTGGGGACCAGACAAGCTAGTGGTCAAGGCAGGGGTAAAGGTGGATCCTTTCAGCCTGGATAAAAGGGATTTTACTTCAATTAATTTCGAAACTTTGAGTTACTGGTTAAAATTTTACCCTAACAGGAAGGAGGCGACAACGTTAGAATGGGTTTTTAATGAAGGTTTTAGACTTGGTTATCAAGGTCCTAGGGCATGCAAGTTTGCTGACAATTTAAAGTCAGCCAAAGAGCATCCTCATATTGTGAGGCAGAAACTGGGCAAGGAAGTTGCAGAGGGAAGGATGGCAAGTCCTTTTACTTGCTGGCCATTACCTAACCTGATGAATTCACCACTAGGGGTAATACCTAAAAAGGCAGTGGGGGAGTTTCGCATGATTCATCATCTTTCATGGCCCCACGGCTTGTCAGTGAATGACTTTATAGCAAGAGATGATGCTGCAGTGCAGTTTGCGTCAGTGGATGTTGCCATTGCATTGATCAGAGATGTGGGCCCAGGAGCGGAGTTGGCTAAATGTGATTTCAAGTCAGCCTTTCGATTGCTACCAGTTTATCCTTTGGATTTTTCTCTGTTAGGTATTCAGTTTGATAATAAATTGTATGTAGATAAAGTTCTGCTGATGGGCTGCGCCATTTCCTGCAAACTGTTCGAGGCATTTAGTACATTTTTGCAGTGGTGCTTTGCTTACAGAACATGTCATGAATTGGTCACTCATTATTTGGATGACTTTTTCTTTGTTGGTGCAGCAGGTAATCAGGATTGTGAGAGAGCATTCCATCAGTTTGAAAGTATGGCACATGAGTTAGGTGTAACTTTGGCTCCTGAAAAAACAGAAGGACCTAACACATGTCTGGTTTTTCTGGGCATCGGATTGGATACGGTCAAGATGGAAGCGAGATTGCCTGCTGTGAAAGATCAAGAAATTGTTAAATTGCTTGAAGAGGCAAAGTTGTCTCCCAAGTTACGATTGAAACAAATTCAGTGCCTGCTGGGGCATTTGAACTTTGCTTGTCATGTGGTGAGGGCAGGAAGGACCTTCTGTAGACGGCTAGGTTTTGCTATGTCTGGAGTCACTTTGTCACATCACAGGATCAGAATTTCAGCAGCAATAAGGGCAGATTTTGAGGTATTGTTGATGTTTTTGAAAGCGTTCAGTGGTGTCACCATGTGGTCTTTGGATTTGGATTTTGTTTGGATGGTGCAGATTTTCTCAGATGCAGCGGGCTCTAAGGGTTTTTGTTGATTCTGGGAAGGCAGATGGTGCGGCGAGCAATGGCCTGCAAAATGAGTCAATGAACGGAGGATGTAAGGAAGTGGGTTTCTGTTGCAGTAACCCCACACTTTTTGCCAGACCACTGATGCACTTTGACTTGATGTGCCCTGGGTCCCTGCCAATCAGGTTCCCAGGGCCTGTGTTCTTTCCCCAAAACTGTACCCAATTGGCATCTCTGGCCACAGGTCAGCCCCTGGTAAATGGTACCACAGGTACCCAGGGCACTGTGACCAGGGAAGACCTCTAAGGGCTGCAGCACTTATTGTGCCACCCTTAGAGGCCCTGTACCTTTACCCACACACACTGCCTTTGCAGGCTGCGTGTTTTGGTGCAGAACAAAGTGAAGAGTCGACATGGCACACACCTCTGTGGGCCATGCCTACAACCCACTGCCCTGGCATAGGTCAGTCACCCCTCTAGCTGGGTGCACTATACCAGTGGTGAGGGTACAGGTGCATGAGCCCTGTACCCCTACAGTGTCTAAGTCCATTCTTAGACATTGTAAGTGCAGTGCTGCCATTAAGAGTATATGGTGCTGGGAGTTTGTCATTACGAACTCCACAGCACCATAATGGCTGCACTGAAAACTGAGAAGTTTGGTATCAAACTTCTCAGCACATTAAACCCACACTGATGCCAGTGTGGGATTTAATGAAAAAAGCACACAGAGGGCATCTTTGAGATGCCCCAAGAAAAACGACCAGCCTCTGGTGGGTTCCCTGACTGGTACACACCAGCCTGCCACCACGAGACATGTTTCTGGACCCCTAGGGTACACACCTCCTCCAGGCCAGGAAGAGCCATCTGTGGCAGGGGAGCTTCAAAGGCCTGGCAGCCTTTGTAAAGCGACCCCCCAGCCTCTCCTGCTATCAGGAGCAGGCCCCCTTCCTGTCTCCCCTCCCTTTCGGCGGGAAGAGATGCGGGATAAACTAGCCAGCCCAGGAAGTGTGCCCACCTCTGCCAACTCCACCCCTCAGGTGGGGGAGGCGAGGTGAAGCCCACTCTCCAGTGCTCGCCATCTTGCAGATGGCAGGCACTCCCCAATCAGGACTAGGGATTGTGCTCACTCCCCACGTGGGGTGAGCACACCAAGGGTGTAGTCACCCTAAGGTCAGTAGCCCATTGGCTACTGACCTCAAGACTCCTAAAACGCCCCCTAAATACAGTATTTAGGGGGCAGCCCTGAACCAGGAAAGCAGATCCAGCCTACCTACAAGAAGAAAAGAAGAAGAAGGACGAAGAGCCGTGCAGAGCTAACAAGAGGATGACGCCCACTGACTTGGCCCCAGCACTACAGGCCTGTCTCCCCTCGAACCTGCTCCTGCAAAACCCCGGCGTGTCCAGCGGCCAGCAACCTCAAAAACCCCGGAGGACCTGCCTGCCTTCACTTTCCAAGCTGTTTCTCCCGTGAACACCGGACGTGTTTGAACTGCAGCTTCTGGTGCCAGCCAGGAACCGCGAATCCAGCCCACTCTGCACCCGCCGAACCCGGCCCAAGCTAGAGTGGAAAAATACCACGAGGAGGTCCCCGGCGATCCTGACCCGAGATCCGGCGACCCCTGACCTGCCTCAAGCCTCCTGACGACGCCTGCAGCCTCAATCCAGAGGACCCCCTACCGCGACCAGAGCGGGTAAGAAAATCCGACGTCCCAAGGCACCCCTGCACCCGACGGCCCACGGCCTTGTGTGCCCAACCCAGCGGTGCCTAACCAACCCAAGACATCCAAACTTACCCCTCGAAGTGGTGGTCACTCCTGGAAGATCCTCGTCCCTGAGCCTGCAGTTTTTCTTTGTCCCAGAGAATCTCCATTGAAATCAACAGGGCACCCGACCTCAAAACAGCACCCTGCACCCGGCCGCCCTAGTGCCGCTGAGGGTGCCCCTTTTGTGCTAACTTGGTCCCCAACTTGCCCTGAGCTTAACCCTAGGAGCTTTGCTCCCACAACCCAGTGGCCTGCTTGCCAGCAGCCACCAACCGGAGACCCCCTATCCTCCATAGGATAACATTGGGCCTCAACACTCTGCACCCGGCCGCCCTAGTGCCGCTGAGGGTGCAACAACAGTGCATCACTGAGCCTGGGAGACCCCTGAGTCTGACCCCAGAACCCTAACTCCAAAGACCGAATACTTACCTCGAAACCGATAACCTGTTTTCCCTCATAGGATAACATTGACACTTTTTTCTCCCAAAAAGTTTGTGTCGACTTTTGAAAACTAAGAATATTCCTTAAAAATCGCACAAATAACCTAAACGAATTTTCTCAACTATTTGCAGGAAAGGTCCCAGTGCTGAATCTAGGTATCCAGCACTGAGTAGGAAAAGTAACGTAAAAGTAACTTACCTGTGAATTGAATTTCCTTCCATAGGATAACATTGGTGGTTCTATGTGAAAAAGTTTCTAAGTGTCAACTTTTGAAATACAAGAATATTCTTTAAAAATCGTACATCTAACTAAAACGCATTTTCTCAACTGTTTTCAGGAAATGTCCCAGTGCTGAATCTAGGATCCAGCACTGTGTTAGAAAAAGTAATCCGAAAAGTAACTTACCTGCAATTTACAGGAAAAGCCTATGTATTTCAATGTACTGGTCCAAAAAGTTTCTAAGTGTGGACTTTTGAAATCTGAAAATATTCTCTAAAAATCGTACAAACTACAAAAACGTAATTACTTACCTGTTTTAAGTAAGTGTCCCAGTGCTGAATCTAGGAGTCCGGCACTGGATTACAAAAGTAACGCAAAAGTAATTTTACCTGCATTTACCTTAAAAAGCAATTCATTTCAATGTACTGCATTTACTAAGTATTGCAACCTACAGCATCCCCTGTAAATCAAATGAAGTACAATCTTCATTGCTTTTTAAAACTGTGTACAACAAGTAACTTATTACGGAAAAGAATTGAATGCTTACCTGTATCAGGCGTGCTTGGTTCTAAAATAAAATAACAGTATATTTTTTATACAAAAACAATTGGCCTAGAGTTCAGTTCTTGAGTGTGTGAATTCATTTGCTGACTGAGTGTGTACATCAAATGCTTAACACTGTCCTCTGATACTGCCTTACTGCTCGACCAAGCTACCACTATTAGAGAATAAGGTTCTATCTAACTTTAACCTCTGCCTACGTTTGGGGACTCTTGGACTCTATACACACTGTACCTCACTTTGGTGCAGTATATATAGAGCCAGTTTCTTACAGAGGAGCATTGCCTTTTTGAATTTTTCCCACTGTTGGTGGCCCTGTCGGTGTGGGGTTCAAAATTGGCCAACAAAACTATCACCTTTAACTTTGACAATAAGACTGTTGTGGATTTGGTTAATGGACAAAAAGCCAAAGATAAACATCTTTTAAAGCTGTTGTAGAGATTTATGCTGAGTTGCTTGATGTACAATATTGTTTTCAGAGCCAAACATGTCCCAAGTGCGAATAATAACATCGCAGACGCATTGTCTCGTTCACAGTGGCAAAGATTCAGTGGTTTGGCGCCCGGAGCAGATATTCAGAAAACACAGGTGTCACAAGAGGTATGGAAGCTAGCGGACTGAGAATACTTGAGTTGGTGGATAAGTCTCTAGCAGTGAGTACCAGGACAGCTTATAGAAGAGCTTAGAATGAATTTCTGGGGATGGGTGCATCCCATAGGTCTCAAAATGAACAAGGATTATGGCTGCGCAGAGAGGACGTACTCCGTTTCATTATGTATAATATTGAGAAGAATGTTTCAGCTACCACAATTGCTGGTAAGTTAGCTGGTTTGAGTTCTTATGGTAAGTTTTTCTGGGGCTATGAGCCTTCAGCTGGCGAGATGGGGCGGCGTATGTTACAAGGTTGGGCCAAAGAAAAGAAAAGAGGTCAGTTTATTAGGGATCCAATTTCAATGCAAATCTTGCTTCGTATGGTTAGGAGCCCTGCTTGCGTAAGTTTTTCTGTTTTTGAGCAATTGTTATTTAGGTTATGCATGTGTTGGTTATTTTTTGAAGCATTTAGGATATCGGAATTGCTAGGTTGGGGGTATTTAGGCGGGCTGAAAGTTGAAGATGTATCTGCTTCAGTCGAAACAATTCAGATATTTTTGGAACGCTCTAAGACGGATCAGACAGGTAAAGACACGAAAGTAACACTTAATAAAATTAGTGGCATGCTATGTCCAATGATTTCTTGGCAGGATTTCCAGGCAGCAGGGGGAGTTCAGGACTTGTTTTCAAACACCAAAACGGTGCACAGCTCCTATCTTCGCAGGTGCTTGGGGTGATGATGAAAGTTCTTTGTCACACTGGAGAAGATCCTTTCTGTTTCGGTACTCATTCTTTCAGAATTGTTGCTGTGTCTGAAGCAACGAGATTGGGTTTTTCCCTCACTGATATTAAAATATTAGGGCGGTGGTCCTCTGATTGTTGCTTGCGATACATTAGGGACGTTGAGGATGCTTAGCCTTTATGTGATTTTTAATTCTTCTTTCTCTTTCCGGTTGCGTTGCGGGTCCTACAGCAGCTTTCTTATCTATTTGGATAGTCGGACACTCTTATTAAGTGGGCGGCGAAGCAAGCGGAAAATCGGCCTTTTGGAAGAAATTTGGGATTCCACAGCGACAAAATTAAGATGGATTAGTGGGGGAGGGGGTATGAATTGGGGACAGCTGTTACCGTGGTTATCTAATTTGGTTTCAGTGAGAATGTGCCCAGATGTTGTGCTTTTACATTTGGGTGAAAATGACTTAGTTCAGTTATTAGGTTTGGGTTTGATTAAGGATATGAAGAGGGATTTAGAAATTGAGGTTAAATCCTGGGCTCGGACGAAGATGATATCGACTACTTTGGTTTCCAGGAGAGTCTGGCGTGGTGCTGAAAAATTCCCTGCAGTCGAGAGGGCTAGACGCAAAGTCAATAGGGAAATGCTTCGTTTTTGCAGCATTATTAGTATAGGTTGGTTAGAACATACGGACATAAAGAAAGAAGATTTTCAGTTTTTTAGACTGGATGGTGTTCACATGTCATTCGTAGGTGATGAACTGTATTTACTTAACATTAGGGAAAAGTTAGCCTTAACCTTGGCTATTCCAAAGTGGTGTTAAACTTTTTAGGCTGTTCTGGCGACAACCTGTTTTTTCTCTAGCACTGGTTGTCTGCAGAGCTAGCTGTTTTGGCAACAGATCTAATGTATCTCCCCTCCCCCTCCTCCCCTTTTCTCATCTTTGGTAGGGTGTGCTGGGGTTTTTTTCTCGGCTGATCTTTTGGGGGGAGTCAGGAAAAATGCCTATGCAAGGTTTTTTCTTGGTGGCAGAAATTGAGGAGCTCGAGACAGGCCGGAATGGTTGGGGGCATTGCAGAGTAGGTTGGGGCAGATGGAACACAGGGGAGCTATGGCTGAGGCATGTGTGAAGGTCAGTGGATGAAAGAAAAGGGATGGGGAGGATTGTATGTTGTAAGAATGGTTTGGGGATTTTATTGTTGGGAAGGCTTAAGGATGGAGGGGGTGTTAGGATATGCTATTGTATTAGTGAGGCGCTGAACTATAATTGTAAAATGATGAACTGCATACCTGTCCTAATAAAGCGGCCTTTTACTCTCACTAGGCCTGGTTATTGCCATCTCGCCCGATGGGGGCTCCTGGTGGTGGCATCCGCAGGATGTACACCCCTGGGCAGCTTCGGGAGGGTGGCAGATTCCTGGCCTCATATAGGTTGCAGTAATTGGTTGAGGTTGCGCGGGGGCGGGGCTTAGGCTCTCAGTAGTTTCTGTTTTTTAGTGCATCATTCTGACGCTGTGGTCCTGAGGTAGGGGGTAGCCATCTTAGCTTGCCTAGATTATTTATTTATTTATATTCTCTTGGGAGGTCCGCATTTCTGGGGCTCTAGTTGTCACTTGGACAGGTGGCACAAATTGAGGAGCTCGAGACAGGCCGGAATGGTTGGGGGCATTGCAGAGTAGGTTCAGGCAGAGGGAACACAGAGGAGCGATGGCTTAGGCATGTTAGAAGGTCAGTGGATGAAAGAAAGGGGATGAGGAGGATTGTATGTTGTAAGAATGGTTTGGGGATTATATTGTTGGGAAGGCTTAAGGGTGAGGGGGTGTTAGGATATGTTATTGTATTAGTGAGGCGATTAATTATAATTGTAAAATGATGAACTGCATACCTGTCCCAATAAAGAGGCCTTTTACTCTCACTGGGCCTGGTTAGTGCCATCTCGCCCGATGTGATACTGGCTGCTCCAGGTGCTAAGTAGCGCCAGCAGGGCGCGTGACACTGCTGTCTTGCGCGGCGAGGTTGAACAAAATTTACTGAGCCACTGTGTTGGGTTATGCATTCTTCATGGCGCAGGTGGTCTCCTTAGACCCCGCCTAACTGCGCCTTTATTTATTAACTACCGCCCGCGGGACCACACCCAATACACCCTTGGAGCATGTAGCACAATAAACATCCCCCTGGATACACAGTTGTGTCCCACTAATACGTTTGCCAGTTATGTCACTGGTACAACATTACACTTAAAAGCATTTTCCCAAACTTGTCTTCAGCTCCAAAAGACTACTGCTGTTCCCAATTAGGTAAACTTCAAGCTTCCCTTTTCGTATGGGTCTCTAAAATGTACAGCCTTGTTTCGAGTCCTGGCTGCATGATCCAATTATTTGATTACCTCAAATGATTCACCTATATGTGTGTCCCTTGTATTTAACTTTTTTTGTTTGAGCCTTCAAATGCCTTCTTGCAAGAGTTGCTGAAATGCATATACCCCTTGTTTGAGCATCTAAAATAACTGTTCCCCTTTTTTTGCTCAGAGTGTGTCCTGGTTATGTGGGTTTACTGTAACTCTTTCGTATAGGAGTCACTTTCCAAGACACTTTCTTCTGGTTTAGCCTGCCCTGGCAGCCACTTGTGTCCGTCAGCAAAGAACTAAACTGAAAGTAATAAGGGTTGTGCCAGGCCGTGGTGCTGGAGTGGGCGGGACAAAGAGTGGTTAAAAAGGACTAAATAATTATGTCTGTATTTTTGTTTGTCTTTCACCTTCAAGTAACTACATATAAAGGTGTGGGGTGGGGCAGCGTGTGTGTGTGTGACCAGAGTGAAACAGAATAATTTAATTCTGGTTGGCGCAGCAGAGAATAGTGCCATGAGGCTCCAGAATATGACTGAGAAAGCACTTTGACTATGCAGCTCATTAATTATATTACACACAGTAAAAATGTATCACTCAAAGTGTCACACATTTGGCTGTAGATTGTCACTCGCAAGTACAGGAAAACTATGGAAATGTCACGCATAGCAATCTGAAAACAGGACAGGCATGCTTGACTGAATACAGCTGTTAGTAGAGGAGTTTTGGGAGATGAGAAATCCAAGTTCTGTTTATCCGCTAAATAGTCCTGGCCTATCTTATTCTTAAGTAATACTTCCATTTTAAATTTAATGCATTATATTTATTTTCTTGAAAACTGCCATTGTCAATCCCATAGCCACGAATTGTGTTGCTCTCTGAAAACCGAGTCACTTCCCCAAGGCAATTGACTCTCCAGGGGCAGAAAAGTGATTGATTAAGCATGACAGTAAATACACTTAATATACTAAAATGTCCAGTCACTGCTATATCATCTAAGAAGAATAGAACCTTTATCTACTGGTAAGTAAAATGAGTCGTTGAAATATGATACAAACGTGCTGGCACTTTCTGGGATCACATTAGAACCCCAAACATTTTTATAGCATTGGTCCTATAGTATTTGTTTTTTATATATTATAACACATGCACAATTCCCAACACCATTTATAGTCCCAAAACATGCAATCAAGAGGCCACCTCAGACAAGAGGTTAAAAGAAAGCCAGATTTTAAGTCCTTTCCTGAATATAGCTAGGGAGTTTGTCTCCCTTAGATGGAAGCGAAGAGCCTTCCAAAGCCTTGGTCCAAGGACTGAAAATCTACGTGAGTCAATCGAGATGTCAGAAGCTTGAGCAAAGAAAGGTCTTCAGAACGGAGTGCCCAAACAGGTCAATACCGGGAGATTGGCAGCCTGGTATTTAGGAGCAAAATTATGGAGGCATCTGTGAACCAGAATCTTGAATTTCACTCTATCCTTTACTGGCTGCAAATGTAGAGCCTTTCTAAGATGTGAAACTAGTAACATGTTTCCGCAAACCAAAAATCAGCCGCACACCGTCATTTTGAACAAGCTGGAGACAAGACAAAATGCGTGTTAAGTCGGCTGGGTGGCAGTTACCATAAACAAGCTTATATTATAATATTAAAATAATGTAATATAGCATAACATTATAAAATAATCCAGATATCAGATGGATCGACTGAAATTTTCTAAATACTGTTAAAATATATTATTTATAATACTAAGCTGAATAAGGCACGAAGCAATAGTACAGAAAAAACAAGATAATTATTGTCAAGCCTCCTAAATACAACCTGATGTAGCTCTGTAGGTAGAAAGTAGAAGTTCCTTCAGGTTTGTTACAACTTAAATAAAGAATAGTTATGAAAATTGGCAACATATGGAGCCACAAGCATTATCTGCTTCCCAGATAAGACTGATGTTTTGTGGTGTCTGAGAACTTGAAAGATACATTTGATATGGTATGGCGACAGAGAAAGAAGGATAGAAGATATTCAGTTTAAGACTGTTATTCCTACCCAGTGTGCTACATATTTAAAGCTGATGTTAAGCTCTTCAAAAGACTCTGAAGTTTTGAGCACCTTTAGATATAATTGGGTGTCACTGGCGTATGAATAAAAAATAAGCCCCTCAATACAAATAAGATGAAATAGTGGTCAGAGAAAATATTAAATAGCAGGGTTGTTGATGCTGACTGCTTATGAATAGGGCATGTAACCTTTTGAGAGGCAATGAGGTGCAGGCCAAGGTTCTCACTTTGAGGTTGGTTATTTAGAAAGGACAGTCCCTCAATAGATTGGAAATCGTCAAAACAGGCGGCCTTGAGAAAGTGTTCTTTTAGTGGTGACTAGCACCCGCTTATGAGGAGCTAGAACAACACTGTGTGCCAAAGAACAGTTAACCATTTTAATTAAAATGAGGCAAGCGCCTCAGATGAGTCTTAGAAACTACAGCAGAAGGGAGAGTTTCCTGTTTGCAGGTTGGTTTCGATGTTTGAAGTACCCTGAGGCATTCATCAGAAGAGATTGGTTGTGGTTCGAAGTTGGGGGAGGAAGTGCTCCCTAATCATGTAGGTTTCATTTGGAGTAACCTTGAAATTTGAATGGTCAGGACTTTATTAATGAACAATTTATTGAATGTCTCCACCCATGTCATATCTCAGTGTTTGCTCCTAATACAGAAGAGGAGAAAATGATAAAACTAGTAGAACAATTTGCGTGGTTTGTTCACAGTGGATGAAAGTTTATTAAAGATGGAGCTTTTTTGTACAGACATCACCTTGTAGATCGTAGAAAGACGCATTCCAGGATGCCTGATTGGTTGCATTCTGTGATATCCTCCAAATAGTTTCCAAATACCATACAGTTTCCTTTAAATAGAATATGGGGAAACCAAGGAGTATGCTTACATTGTAGAGGACACAATCGGTTGTGGCTAACAGGTTATTTCATAAATAGATGTAGATTGCTCAGTACCTGATTCAATCAGAAGTAAAGTTATTCTGGTCTAGGGTCACTGCCATAGCCGACCCATGGGGCACAGACCATTTTGTTTTAGAACAAAACATTAATGATAATGAATATCCAGTTTGGGGACCCTGACTGGGTGAAGTCAAACACCCACGCTTATCCTGTTAGGCTGCACTCATGGAAAATTGGGAATATTTGCGACTCATCAATTTTTCTACTTGGCCAGACAAAAAGAACATAATGTACCAACCTTGCTATGAATTGTCTGACACTGTCAGGTGCCGACTTTCTAAAGTGGAATGTAGATACTCTACTAAGTAGGCCCTGCTGCTTCTACAGGATTGCACTGAATCTAGGGTGATATACAACTAGACTCAATGTAGTCCAGGAAGAGCAGACTGGAAAAAGCCAGTTCTCAGAGCAAAAAAATCTGAGTACAGATTAACAAAAACTTTGCAAGGCAGGCAGTGAACAAGCAGGGGAAAAGGGAAGGATAACAGGATAAAAATAACTGCTCAGACTGATCCAGAGCGAGCAACGAAGTACTTTTGCAATGCATTGAAACACAGTTCCTCTCTGCTTATCTAGACAGGTATGCACTTTGACCTGGAATTTTCTTGAGGCCAATTTGGGATGGGAGTTACCTGCAAAAAAACATGCATTGGAACAATAAACGGTAAGGATCTGGATTCAATGCCTGCAATTGAACCCCAGCAGAGACATCCAAAATGGCACAGCCAGAAACACTATGTATGCAGTGGTAGCTGCAATAAGGATTACAGGAACTGCTGAAGATTCTCAAGGTGAAAAATAATGCAACAAGGACTCATCCAACTGCAAAACCAGCTGCCAGCAAATGACGCATAAACTCCCCAATAATGCAGCACACAACCAAGGTATTTCCAACCTCAAATGTAACAGAAAATATTGTAGCACTTAATACTCTACTGTCCACCCCTTGCTAAGACCTCCTTTTGTCAAAGATTTGTCTATGATCTCTTTAATAATCGAGGAGCATGAGCATAGGTATCTGGCTCCCATAACCTTCCAGAAATGGGAAAAACATCCCAATCAATCAAGTACGGAAGTTTTCCTCTGAAACTTCTAGAATCACAAATATCTTTAATAATAAATTCAGCATTTCCTTTTATCATAGAAGGTCTGGTCGGAGTATTTGTTTTATGCATCATAGGAACAAAAATTCTTTTAAACAAATACCTGACTGATGGAAGGAATGATGAATCTGTAAAAGGAAGGGTGCTTAAATTTTACAATAATTGGGCCTATAACCTTAGAAACTTGGAATGGGCACAAAAACCGATGATATGGTTTTGATCTTTTAATTCTCATCTGTAAAAGAAGACTAGATAGCCAACCTTTATCTCCCATCTTGTAGTTAGGTGTCTTTTTCTTTTCGTCAACCTGATTTGTCTGTCTTGACTTTTCTTTTAATTTAATTTTAGCATGTCTTGAACACTTTTCAAGATTCTAATTAAGTCCTGAACAGCTGGAACTGAAGTGTCTGACTTGTCTGGTAGCAGATGCATGTGCTACATGTGATAGCCGTATTTTTTAAAAATCGACCAAATCCCATTGGGGAATAAATAGAGTTAGTATAGGCAAGTTTGGCAAAAGGGTGTAATGATTTTCGATTGGAATATATAGAATTAATAAAGCAAAGCAAATATTAATCTACAGTCTTCTTTTAGTCTCGTTTTACCTATTAGTCTGGGGGTGATATCTAGATGACAAGGCTTGATGTCTTCCCAGGTACTTACATAATAAGAAACAAAATCTAGAGACAAATTGAGAACCTCTATCTGAGATAATCTTCGTCAGCAATCAATAGCAATTTGTTGGGCGGAAATAATAAATCCCAAATATTCTGCTGAACATTTTTCAGGTTTAACCTGCAAATTGTTTTCCTTTAGGTGTTTCAAAACTTCCTTTACATCATAGTTATGTCTAGTGGGATCTTTGGAATCAGGAGGTTGTATATTAATACTGCGTGAAGAAGGAGGTCAGAAAAAAAAGAGTCCATGTCTTTTGAAAAATGGAAAGAGCATTACATAGTTCAAATGGCATCACCCTACACTCAAAATGTCTCGAGTATGTCCAGAATGCTGTTTCCCACTCATCTCCACCTCCAGTTCTTGAAAGATGATATTCTCCTCTAAAACAAGGTTTGGTGAAAAAAGTAACTTTTTGCAGTGTTGAGTATATCAGAGATCAGCAGTGGAGGGTAGCGATCCTCAATAGTTACTTGATTCAATCCTTGATAATCAATGCAAAATTGCAATTTGCAAGGGCCCAAAAAAACAGGGATTCTCCTGCAGGTGACCTCAAGGGAACAATTAAACTATTCTTTAAATTCTTCTCCAGATATTCTTGAAGAACCTCCCTTTCCGAACATGACAGCAGATAGATCCTTCCAAATGTAACCTTGGCATTGGATTCTAGTTCAGCTGCACAGTAAAAAAGTCTATAAGGTGGTAGTTTTCTCACCAGATTCTAAAAAGATTACTAGAAAGTCTTGGTATTTAGTTGAATGGAGCTACTTTGTGATGGGAGTTGGTCGAATTAAGTAGTTCAGGCTTTGCATCCTTTCTTTCTTAACAACAGAGGCAAGGTTGAACACCGAAATTCAAGCCCAGAGCTTGAGTTATTGCAGACCAGTTTATGAAGGGATTGTGTTTGGATATCCAACTTATTCCTGAAATCAGTGGGTACCTAAGGAGTGAAAACAAAGTTAAGAGAGATAGCTGAATAACACGTTGTGTTTATTCTTCCACTGGGCCTGAAGAAACTGCAGTACCATCAACTGCTTCAGTTATAATGAGTTCATCTTTTAGGATTACAGTAATTTGATTTTGTTTAGCCCAGTATACATCTAGGTAATTTACAGATCCTCCACAATCAATTATTACAGGAAGGGCTAAGTTCTTGTCTTCAAAATGTATGACTGCTTGAAAAATAATGAAACCGGAACTATTACAAATCTGACTAAACTGAGGCAAGGTATTTTACTTATGCCATTCCCTTGCATCAACACAAGTCTTTTAGTTTTACCAGAGGCTTCTTCAGTCTGACTGGACAGTTAAATGGCAGTTGACCCTTCTTTCTGCAAAATAGGCATAGAACTAGTCCTTTTCTTGTCAACCTTTTTTCTTATGATAACTTAGTTCTGGTGAAGCCTAAGTGCATAGGCTCTTCCTCAGAACATTTATTGCCAGACTTTTAAGAGGCAGTATGTTGACAAAAGAATCAAACATCAATCTTAATTCTAAAGTGTAAGATATTGGTTTATTGCTTGAGGGTCTGGAAGCCCCACTCAGGGAACAACCACAATCCTTGTCACGGTGAACCACAAACGTCACTAAATTAACCTTTTCTTAACCTTCTAGTAGCATGGCATAAAGCAGTCAGGATTTACTTTGAGACAATGTATAAATAATTTATGAGGCACACAAACAGTAATACAGTGAAAACACAACACAAGAAAAATCACAAAACAATTTAGAAAAATAAAGTACATTTTAATAACTAAAATGATACTAGGACAGAAGTCTTCAAACTGGGGGGGGGGGCGGGCCCCCCTGGGTAGGCCCTAAGTGATCTCAGGGCAGGCGCCAGTCTCTGGCCAAGAGAAGCATCATGCTTTGTTTTGAGTGTTAAAAACATGAGCAGCAGTAAGCCACTTTGTAATGGGCCATCACTAACAACTTTTGTCATGTATGTCCTGGCTGGGAGTATGTGTAAAAAGTGGTAACAGAGATGAACTGCTATGTTCAAAAACATTGCCAATTTGCAAGCATTAGTGTGAAAAATTGAGGAGAGCCCAAGGATTTAAAAAAAAACATTTTTTACAGGCAGGCCGCATCATTAAGAAGTTTGAAGACCACTGTACTAGGATGACAAAAATCCAATAAGTAGAACCAGGGATAATTAATTGTAGAGTTTTAAGTAGGTGTAGCGCCTGAAAGCACAAAACACCCCTCGTGGTCATCTGTCTAAAGTTCAAGATGACTGCGATGGATTGCGGGTCGATACAAGTTAACAGTTAACAGAGTTACCTTCTCAATGTTTGGTGCGAAGAATTTATTTTGCGGTGAAGGCTGTAGCGCGTAGAGGAGGCCGGGTGGCACAGGCTTTCATAGCTGTAGTGTGAAAAGGCAGTTGTGTGTTGCTGACGGTTGTCGCTGGAGCTTTGGTTTGGCGGTCATCGCAGGCTGTCGATACTGTAGCACAAATTGCAGATCTCAGTTTGGCCATCACTATAGCGCTAAGCGCTGGGCTTCACCGGAGCTTCACGTTGGCTGTCATTGCAGGCAGCAGATTCTCGACACAAAGGGGCCCGTTTGCAGTTGCAAAGAGCCCAAACTTTAGGATTTCACCTTTTCTGTTTTTTAGAGGAGTTCAGCCTGATGCTAGCAAAGGGTGCAGGGCCTGGGGGCACCTCTTAGGGATCAGGAACGCACTCCAGCAGAGGCCAGCAGGGGCCAGGCAGGTCCAGTTGCAGCAGGTCAGCTGGGCAGTTGCAGGAAGGCCTCTGGAGCTTGGTATGCCCGTATAGCTCAAACAGGAGGCCAGCCACTCCGGTTACCCTGGGATGAAGGTAAGCATGTCCACTCTTCCTTCTCAAACAGCAAGGCAGTCCTCAAGCAACAGGGCAGTCCTTCTGTAGTGTCCACAGGTCCAGGAGTGTTCTGAAGAGTTGGTCTGAGGGTCCAATATTTATAACTGGTGTCAGCCTTTGTGTCGGGCTGGACACCCTGTCCTAACCCGACATCTGGTTTTGGAAAGTACATCTTTTCCCCTGTCAAGACTCCAAGAAGTCTGGGAAAACAAAAGGTCGGAGTCAGGTTCCTTTGTGTGTGCTGGAGGCAAGCCTGTTGGCATGCAAGTGCATGCAAGTGGGGCAGGGAATAGCTTCACCCCCAGCCATCCTGGCAGGATGGACCATTCTGCCACACCTAGTCTCCTTTGTGTCACTGTCTGGGAAGAATACACAGACCCCAACAGCAGAGCCATTCACAGTCATATGACAGAGGACACTTGTGACTTAAAACCCGACTTAACCATTAAAGAGGATTTTAAATTACAAATCATTTGAGTGTAAACAGCATATCTCTATCTGCTCCCAGTCCAAAGTTATCACTTATTAAATGTAATAAGGTAACCTAGTGTTAGTCAAGAGGAGAGATAGGCCTTACAACAGGGAAAAACTATTTTAGGGTTTTTCGCTTCCAGGGCTTGTAATATTTAAGTACACATGTCTACTTTTTTAAAATTTGAAACGAATTGGGTAGCGGTCGCACTCCTCATTCAAAAAGAAATTTAATAATTATAAGATGGTATCCTTATTTTTGGGTGCTGGTGAGTGTCACCTCCTGATCATGAGGTGTGTGACGTAAATTTTGTGGAAAGCGTCCTTCACACGAGAAGGACGTACTCAGTTTAGCACTCTTGGCGAACGTGTCGCTTCTACAAAATGATCATTCATTTAGTGATTTTCACAACTGATTTATTAATCATTTGTTTCGGTGGTGAAATTTCAATCGATTTCAATCTTCATATAATTCATCTCATATATACATCATGAAGTGTAATGGTCAATATCTTAATTCACAGAAATTCCAAAGGCCCCAATGCATTTCGGGCACAGCCCTTCGTCAGGGTGTAAATCCTACAAGGAAAATAATATATACCTTATAATCCAAGAACTGAACGAATGCCTATTAAAAATAAACTGCTAAAGAAATCTGGTGCAAGTGGGATCTAAACAGATCACTGGTGGTTTGGTGCACGGTAAAGACGTAGGTGATAATGTGGAAAGAAGTATACCCGCTATTCAGTGCCAAAAAAGTAAACGCCAAAGTCCCAGAAGAAAAAATGCCGAAATGCGTACACCCGCCGTTGCATAACCGTAGAAGCGACACGTTCACCAGGAGTGCTAAACTGAGTACGTCCTTCCCGTGTGAAGGACGCTTTCCACAGTACTTTTTTTTAATACAATGGACCCTACCCTACGAGCCTTTAGAGCCTATCTTATTTGTATTAAAAACGTAGGTTTATGCCTATTTTGTCAGGTCGAAATGGCAGTTTTAAACTGCATTTCAGGCTGCAGTGGTAGGCCTGGGACATGTTTTAAAAAGCTACTTTGGTGGGTGGCAAAACGAGTGCTGTAGGCCCACATGTAGTAGCATTTACCAAGGACTTACTAGTACATTCAATGTATCAATCAGGTAGATGCTAATTTTTACCATGAGAGATATTAAGTCAGATAAGAATGCTGGGAGAGAAATTCTGTTTAGCTCATGTTCGAGCTAATCTTTTAGACGTTACGGAAGACAGTAATTAGAGTAGCATCCGTCCAGTCTATCTTTCAGGCTAAGGAATTCAACTTGGTAACATAGTATTGTAACTCTTAAGAGCCTTGTTTAGATGCAGGAGTTCATCTTGGGCAGAGTATGTTTGACCAGGTATGTTGAACATGTCCTTAAAGGCTTCAAGGAATTACGTAAACTGAGTCTCCGGCTCAGCTCTGCAAGGTTTGTTTTCATACCCACGGGTGACACGAGTGAACTTAGTCCAGTGCACCAGTGCTGAATGTAAAAGAAAGGCTATTTTAGCCCGTAGAACCACACCCAGTACATAAATGAGGTGGTGTCAATGTTTTTGGGTTACTAACATGGAGCAGTGGTAATCCAAATGATCGTTCATTAATGATTTACACACTCAAGATCACTAGAAACAGAATATGTATTTCAACATATTTATTTTAAAATAGTCATTTTAAAATGCCAGGATCTAGTTCATATAATATTGGTAACAACACAGAAGATAATTGTTAGACTTAGCTTTTTCTGGGGGTTTACCCGAGTCTTTTTGACCTCCTGTTTTTGACCTGTTTTTCATTGGTTTTAAGACTCTGGGCACTTTACCACTGCTATTCAGTGCTAAAGTGCTTATGCCCTCCATGTAAATTGTGTTATGATTGGGATATTCAATTTACTAGTAAGTCCCTAGTACAGTGCACTGTGTGTACCCAGGGCCTGTAACTCAAATGCTACTAGTGGGCTTGCAGCATTGGTTGTGCCACTGTGGGAGAGAGCCCGATCCTGAGTTTCCCAAAACCCATTACTTACCGTGGGTAGAAACACATTCCCGCGGAAGGAAACCGAGACCGCCATGGACCTGAGGAATACAAAAACGAGAATGGGTTAATCCGTTCCTCCCTGCCTCTCCCATACAGGAAGGAGGAGGAGCTCGCTGAGAGAAAGACCAATCCGGAAACCACCAGGGAGGAGAAAAGGTGAACCCAACAGAACAGGAGGCGGAAGCCAAAGCCGGAGCAGAGGTCGAGAGGCGGAGTCAAGAGGAACCGGAGAACGCCGAGGAAGGAAGACCACGAGGAATGCCGAACAGTGGAAGCGGGGACCCAGAAGAAGGCTCCGAGGACAAAGAAGAAACATCCGAAGAGTGGAGCGAAGACTAGTGGATCCCCCCTGGAGATGTGCAAGTGCCGCCGCAACTCATGAGAGTTGCAGCACGGACGGTGAGTGACCCTTACTTGGGTGACACTGTGGGAGCGGGCCGGGTATCAAAGGAGCGGGGTCGAAAGGCTTCAAAGAACTGTCAAGTCTTTTTTTTCTTCTTTTATTTTTCTCTTTATGCCACATTGAACTTCATACCGGTAGTAAACAGTCTAATAGCAAAGGGCATTCTGTTATTTCTGATGCAAAGCGGGCAAGGCATTTTGGTGGTTTGGGTGACACTTCATTTTCTTAGTTTAGCCAGTACAGAGGCACTGCCAGATATTTGGGGGGTGGGGTGAAGTCCCAGGACATAAATTGAAGAGTAATATATGGCAGAGAACCTTAGGGATATAATCAATTGGGCTAACCACGGGACGCTCTCTCCTATACCTTTCTGTTATTGTAACTCTGTCCCCAAAGCTGATTCGCCCGCAAGTGGTATTTCCACTATTGTTTATTTTTATGGTAAAAGTTGAATGAGAGTAGGGAAAAAGGGACAAGACATACCCACCTCTAGTTCTTTTAACCTTGCACCCGACCCTAAGGAGTGTGTGAAACCCCATCTTTTTTCACTCTTGGTGTGGTGGAGGACGCTATCTCAACTCCCAGTCAGAACATACAAACCTCAAGATTCTCACCGTCCTTTTTCTTCTATCGAGCCTTCTGGGGATTTCCGCCTGAAGACGAGGGACCTGTTAAAGAGAAGAAAAGCGAGAAGAGTAATCAAGCAGAGAAAAACCAGAGGAAATCTTGTAACAGTTTGTTCTGTGAATAAAGAATCAAGTATTGATAAGCCTATCAAGCCTCCCAGCTTCTATTTCTGCCTACCCCTCCCACAGTCACCCACACAAGTAGCCTTTCAAAGGTGTCTCAGACCTGCCACTACAGTGTCTTCGTGCTTCTTTTACTGCTATGTTGACCTGGCCAGTGCACCCAATTAGCAGGCCCTAATCTTCCCTTTTCTTACATGTAAGGCACCCCTCAGGTAGGTCCAAGGTACCCCCATGGGCAGGGTGCAGTGTATGTGAAAGGTGGGACATGTACTGGTATGTTTTACATGTCCTGCTAGTGAACTACTGCGTAGTTCGCTTTTCACTATTGAAAGGCTGTCTGCCCCATAGGTTAACATGGGAGCTGCCTTGTAACAGCTTACAAGCGTAACTTTCCATTGGGACAAGATAGAGAAATAGAGTTTAGGCTTCCTAAACTCAGAATTTAAAAATACATCTTTTAGTGAAGAGGAGTTTTATATTGTGCGTTTGAAAATGCCACTTGTAGAAAGAATTATGAAAGAGGTGGTTGGTTTTTGTTTCACAACATTTTACTAAAGGATCAGTTAATAAATAAACTCAACCTATGTCTTCATATCACAATTCATTATTGAATAGAATTGACACATTTTTGACAAGTCATGAAAAGGAAAAAACACTCTTCTTTTACATTAATCAACTGTACCACAGAAACGATGACAGCAAATACATAAACTAATTAGTGATACTAGTGCAAACTTGACAGTGCAATATCTTCAAAATGAGCGTGCTGCTACTTTTTTTTAGAACATAAATAACAAAACATATATCATAACATACATCAATTGTTCAAACCAGTCCAATGTTTCTAAACTGGAGGGTTATATTATGGCAGCTCTAAGGTAGCCTAACCCTTTCGTTACTGGTGATCGGGTTCCAAAACAATCTACTGTGAACAGAAATATTCATTATACATTTACAGATTAAAAGCACATGCCAGAGAAACGTTCATTTGATGAGACAGCAATTCATCACTTGTTACCATGTACAATAACACATCTTCAAACTGAAATGAAAAATGGGTCTCTCTGCTGGAAGACATGATCTTTACAAGATCCCCCCACTTGATAAGAAAGATATATAAAAAAAATATTCTTTATAATGTGCAACATCATATATGTGGAATATAAACAATGGTTTTATATGCAACGAAAAATAAAAGGGAACAAGACAAGTTGTTTAATTTTCCAATTATTGCGCAGGGTACAAAAAGAGAAAGAAAAATATAAAGAAGGCAAAAAAGTGTAACCTTTAAAATTCCTTTTTAAAAAAAAAAAAAAAAAATCAAGTATGGTTACTTTGGTGCATAGGGATGCACTTCAGACACCTTTGTTTCTTTCCGTTGATGATGTGAACGTGAGCTCTCCATGGACTTTGAAGGTTGAACATTGTTTAGTCTTCGGTGATGGTTTGTGGCAACAGGAACTGCAGGATTAGATAAAGCACCTCTCAATTTGAATGGAGCAAACAAGCACACCATTTTCCGATGTTGCTGAAACAGACAAAGCACATCCTTGCTGTCGATGGAATCCAATGAAGAAGAGATGACTTTTAGCTTACTCTTGCGAGAGCAGGTTTAGGCACTGCTCGTGGATTAGTATTTGGTGATTTTGATGACCCATGAACTTCTGCATGCTTCAGGATAGGCAACTGCAGTGCAACAGGTTAGTTCAACCTATTTTTTTAAACAGTTCATTTGCATATACATTGACAAAAGTCAGTTGCTCACAGATAGTTGCTCCGAAGCTAGAATGACACTTCTATGACACTGCTTCTCTGTAGATAACTGTATTCCACGTTGCTTGCTTAAAAAGGAGGCGTTGTTGTGCAACAAGGCACCCAAGTCAGTACGAAATCAAGTCTTTGAAAGTCTTTCACCCTCAGATTAAAAATAAGCTCTTTTGAGGAAAAAAACAATTTTCTTGCTGCTAGAGGTTAAAATACCTCTTTTGAAATTAAGGTCGTAACAGGCTTTTTAATTTGCCAAAGCGCATAATCTATCAAATCTAGTTTTGTACCAAGGCACACTTTTAAAACAATCTTTTTCACAAGGAAAAATAAAATAATATAACAATGTTTTCATTTATTTTTACACAGTTAGCATATGGGCATAATAAGACATGAATCATTGCCTGGAAGCATATGTGTTATCTTGAAACCATAAGACTTTACATCAAAATCACATACAGTCAAACTGAAAATACCATTCTGAATACAGTCAAATTGAAAATACCATTCTGAATCGTTTCAGTTTCCATTGCTTGTAGCCTTGGTCAGTAAGAGTTTCAGTGCAGTGTAACTGAGTTCTGTGATTGTTAATTGTGTTAATCAAATTTCTCAGAAGTTTCTCTGTTTTATGCATGTAGCAAAAAAAGATGTAATTGACGCATCCCCAACGTTGAATAAGAAAATGTTTTCTGAAAGTTTTATGTTTATTTGTGTTCAAGGCCTTGCAGTATTCCCTTTTGTGTATGGTGTGTATAATTGTACATTTCTCAGGAATCAGTGCTTTTGCGAATTTCATAATATCTATAATTCTGAAAACAGTACATTATTTTGTCATCTAGATCATGACACCATGAACCTTAACTTTCAAAGTTAGCATAAACAGACAAATCAAGCACCAACTTGTTGTACAGTA
Organism: Calotriton arnoldi; assembly: GCA_963921515.1. NCBI lineage: Eukaryota > Metazoa > Chordata > Amphibia > Caudata > Salamandridae > Calotriton > Calotriton arnoldi. The sequence goes on along the minus strand of CAWUFW010022364.1, from coordinate 20,985 downwards.
TGAAAGTCCCATGGGCCTGAAAAGGAATCAGGAGTAATCATACAAATCATTAAACATTTCAACACATATGCCATTTGCAATGTCTCAGTGGGTCCCATAACGTAATAAGGAACCCTTTCCCAAACTATGAATTCAGCAGCAGGATAAGTTGTAATGCTGATGGTGTAGAGATCTTGTCAAGCTCTATGGAGTAATAGATGCAGTTGAAGTTCTTGACCCATAGTTTGTGGAACAGTTCTTTCAGGGATGTAATGTTCGTTCAGTAGCAGTAGAACAACCATAAGTGTTGATAGCCACATGATGAAAAAGAAACACTGTTGTAGCAATCCAAACATAGTACCACTGTGGTATCAGGTACCTGTTGCAAAACCAATGATTTGCATGAAGATATTGATGGCGTGAGAGTGACTGGATTTTGATAAGAAGTCTTCTGTGTAGAATTCAGATTAATGTTCCTAAAGTGTTGTTGCTCAAAAAGGCATCATCGATGTTGATGTTGACTCATGCTGAGGTTTATGGTAAGCCAGAGCAGTAGTTGAGAGTGTAGAATTGCTGAAATTGCAGCAGCAGGTTTGTAGGAAAGTGTATCTTTTTGACACATTGTCACCCCCACTTTTTGCCTACACATGATGTGATTTCCACTGGAAGTGCACTGGGTTCCTGCTAACTTCGTCCCCAGTGCCAGATCTCTTTCCCCAAAACTGTACAATTGTGTCCCCGATTGGCAATACCTTTAGCACTCTCTTTAGGTCCCCAGTAAATGGTACCCCTGTTACCTAGGGACTGAGGGACTAAAGAGGGTCCCCAAGGGCTGCAGCATGAATTGTGCCACCCTAGGGGGCCACTCACCAAATTCATGCAGGGCTTGCATCACAGGCTGTCTGTTTTGGGACAGACACGACATGAAAACACGACATGAAACACATCCCTGTGTGCCATGTCCCCTAACACTGCAAATAATATTTGTAAGTCACCCCTACAGTAGGCCTTACAGCCCTAAGGCAAATTGCCTTATATTACATGTGAGGACCTAGCTGCATGAGCAGATATGCCCCTGTGCTGCCTGGTTCCATAGCTGCCAGTACAAGTGTTCAGGTAAGCCATTTTAACCGGTGTGCTTGACACTGGTGAAAACAAGCAACACAATGGCTTCACTGAAAATAGGGATGTTTGGTATCAAACATCTAGTATTCACAAACCCACCCTGATTCCAGTGGTGGATTTGTGAGTAGATGCACACAGAGGGCCCCTTAGAGGTGCCACCTGAAAACCTACGAGCCTCTGGTGTGCTGGCTGGCCGGTTTTAGCCAGCCTGCCACCCGAGACAGATTTCTGACCTCCCAGGGTGAGGGCCTCTGCTCTCAGGAGGTCAGAAACAAAGCTTGCTAGGGAAGAGGGTGTTCACCCCCCTCCCCCCCCTCCCTCCGGATGACCTGCTGATTAGCATTCCAAGGCAGGGGAGCTTCAAAGAAGCCACTACCTTTGAATTGCGAATCTGGCTACCCTCAGAGGAGAGGAAGCTAACCCCCTTTGTCCAGAGCCCTGTGGCACCTGGACAGGCAGGAAAACAAGTCAGTCAGGTAGGCATGCCCACCCACCAGGCTAGTACCACCTCTAAAGTAGGCTAACGGAAGTGGACACTATTTAACAGAGTTAGCCATCTTTGTGATGGCAAACTTAGGAATTCTGGGACAGCGTTGTGCGCTCTTCCCACAGGAAGTGGTCATATAGGCTGCGTAGTGTCCCCAAGGGACAGTAGCCCATTGGCTACTACCCTACACTCCCCTAACACCCCTAAATTCAGTATTTAGGGGAGCCCCTGGCACTAGAAAGACAGATCCTGTTGACCTGAAAGAAGAAGATGGATGTGAAGAGTTGCAAAGAGCAAAAACTGAAGCACCAGCAATTGACTTGGCTCCAACCCTGTCGGCCTGCCTGCTGCCTCTGATGATTGCTTCAAATGATGGCTTGTCCTGCAGCTGCTGAGTTCCCAAAGCCAGGAGATTTTCCAGCACTTCACCCAGGAACCTAGAACTCCTGTGAAGTAGCAGACCAGCTTCTCTGCATCCTGCAGGCACCCAAAGACACCTGAGAGGACTTTGTGACCGCAGAAACCCAACACCTGAAGACACCACTAAACCTGTCACTCCAAGCCCAAGTTGAAGTGGGCCAATGGTGTCAACTTGGTCCCCCAGCCCTCCAGAGACCGAGTCCCCAGTAGACTCTTCAACGTCGCCTGCATCCTCTGCAAGTAGGGCCCCTCTAGCACAACTGCTCCCAGTAAGGAAAACCTGACGCCTAAAGACATCTCTGCACCCGTCGCCCCTGGGCCGTGGAGAAGAGGACCAAAGGCCTGAGCCCCCCTATTGGTTCAGCCCGACTGGCCTCCCAGTCAAAGCCTGCAGCCTCTTTACACAAAGACCGATCCCCATAGAGTAATATTGGCCACCCAACGCTGTTTTGCACCCCTGCACCTGGCTGCTGTAGTGCCGCTGGTGGTTGTCTGCTGGTGCTGCCTTAGACCTTGCCCACCACTCACTTAAACTCTTGGAGACTGGTCCCATAAGTCGCTGTACTGTACCTGAATGTCACACTTGCTTTTCCTCCCACAGGATAACATTGCTGCTTCTGAAAATTGCACTGTCTATTTTTTAAACATAAAAGGATTTCTTTTGAAAAACATACTTACCGGAACAAATTGCTTCTGGTGCCTAAATATATATAAAGATATATGTTATTTTTATAAATTGGTGTGGATCTCCTTATTGAGTCATGTGTCTCACTTATTGACTATTGCATGTATTTGTGAATATATAACACTCCCCTGTGATAAGCCTAAGGCAGCTCGACCACACTACCCCCTAGAAGAGCACTTTGGGATTGCTAGAGCAAGCCCCTGTCCACTTATGAGGGAACCCCTGGACTCTTTGCACAATATATCTCATTTTGATTTATCATATAAATAGCTAGCTTCCCACAAGGTTCCTCTGTGGAATCTGGAACTTGATATAAAGCTGGAGACACAGTAGGCTCGGCAGTCCCTGGATAGGGACTTAGGATACCGGCATCAATGCACTCTTCCTAGGGTAGTTCCTCCAGAGTAGGGAGGGACTGAGAGGTTGTACTCTGAAGGCACTTTGGTCTCAACAGGGGGTCTGATGAACAGAATCGAATACATGATGTTTTTAATGTGAGCAATGAATACCTTCTTGTTTTTCTTTGAATCAGGCAGTGAAAGCCAGATTACAGCCCATGTGCCTTCTATCCTAAGAACTGGAACGGGTGGTATGTAAGATAACTCAAATTCTTGTTTATCAGGAACCTTTTCTCAAACTTTGATGAGACATCGGTTAGCAGCTTTGGAAACCTTAACTTCACAGGTGGCAGAGTTGCAATGCGTCACATTTGATAATTTATTTCTGACTTCTTGAATGTTTAGCGACAACTTTTGTTCAGTTTCTGGGTCAGACAGTTTTGCTTCTGCCACCTTGTCAGGGAGATCCAGAACAAGTATATACTCCGGGGAGCACATAATATGAAGTGCAACCACCTATTACTCATCTAGGCAAATTATTTAATGCTTCTTGACTTCCCACAGATTATGCAGCCAACTCAGTCTGCATTCAGTACCCCAGCGGTCAGGACTTATTAAACATCTCAAAGCTCGTTCACCTAACTAATTGCTTATTAGTCAAAATAGGTTGGCGGCTAGCAGATTAACACCCAGATCAGACATAACCTCCCTGTAAGTCTTTGAGGCAAATGCAGGACCATTGTCTGAATGAGAAGAATAACAAGCATTTGCAATGCAATAGGTCTTGCATTTGCGAGAGTTAGAGCTAATGCAAGTGCAATGTCTTCTAACTATATGTTTGGTTTGGAGTGTAGTGGGTGTATGTGGTATGGAGTGGAATTATGTGGGTTGTATTGGAATTGTTAGTTGTTCAATTGTGCACGCACATGCAGTTTTCTTTAAACCTATTTAAATATTGCGTATACTTTCAACGCCTTCTCCATTCTTGATATCATTATGACTATGAGCCATAAAAAATGCCAAATCAAACGTATTTACAGCACCTTTGATACGGGGGCATTCAGTTGCCCTGTATCAAAAAAGAACTACATCTACCAAACGGCCGAGTGCCTCTTCTGAGCGTCCACCTCGTAACACCGTCACACGCAAGCCGCACCCTCACACAGAGAATAGCCCCTGCCCCGCCAGGAAGTATGATCGAAAATCGGTTATGCTGCTTTGCACTCAAGCAGGAAAACAGTAGGGCGATCACTATATAACGGAGCAACTGGCTTCAAGTTCTCCATTACGGGGCTACAAAGAATCCAATAGGTGCCAAGGAGGGTGAGGCTCTACAAAAGAAGTAAATTAAATGGGAGGAGCCTGTGTTTGGAGCGTTAACTCTTCTTACTGTAGATTTTGGCGATTATTTGGCCTCAAAGGATCACTGTAAATATTTCTCCCATCTGTTACAGAATTTTGGTGACAGGGCCCACCCGTGAGCAGTTTTCCAGGAAGAATAACTTCATACCTAATAATGTCAGTAAAAAATAAAAAATTCACAACAGGCTTTATGCCTGGGCACATTGAAATTGCACAATCGGCATGCACGTTTTTGTGAACATGCACCAAGATATAAGCATACTAGAAAACGAATAAGGCACACACTTTCTATAAAGAAAGGAGCACTGCAAGCAGTGTAGTTTTTATCTAATGCACGCATGTCTAAAAGATGCTGATTACCAAAACGATCTTGTTTATGAAAGAAAGGGGTCCGGCCCGAAAATCGTGCACGGGAACGTGCGCTTTATGACTTTACGGAAAATGTAATAATGTCAAACCCAGATGTGTGGACTACTATAGGCCAAACCTAGTCATATTTCCGCTAAGTCTATTCTATGTTTTTTTTAAAATAATGTAACAACAACGGCGCAACCATTGATTTCTTGATTTACAGAACTGGGGCTTGATCATGATGTACATGAGCGACCTGCTCTCAATAAGAAATGTTTCATCGCACTGTTCGGTGTACGAATTATTGTAATGAGGGGTTCCAGTGAGAAAATCGCTCACCTGACCCCAAAAATGAATATGACCACCTAATTGTCTCACATCCTTATTTCTTTTTTATAACACTTTTATCTCCACAGGATACAAAACGAGAGGTATTGTGATCAGATTATGCGGGGCCTTGTAAGTACTAACACACAAGATGATGGACGGAATGCTGCACATTGGCAAACATTCACCCCCAGTCACAGATCTGGGTTTAATCCATCGTTATTTTGCTTCACCACGCCACCCCAGTTCAGACATAGCCATATGCAAATCAGTCTTGACCCTGTGCCTCATGGGAACAGTCCAGACCGAACTGCCAAGCCATGTCTTCCATGGACCGGAATCAAGCATCCTAGGACCGGTTTCAGGCTATCAGCCTTCATCAGCCAGGACAGCTTGACTCCAGTGGCGTAGTGAGCACGGGACCACGTCTGGGCATACCCTTCCCACTTAGGGCGAAATGCAAAACACACAAGATGATGGACGGAATGCTGCACATTGGCAAACATTCACCCCCAGTCACAGATCTGGGTTTAATCCATCGTTATTTTGCTTCACCACGCCACCCCAGTTCAGACATAGCCATATGCAAATCAGTCTTGACCCTGTGCCTCATGGGAACAGTCCAGACCGAACTGCCAAGCCATGTCTTCCCTGGACCGGAATCAAGCATCCTAGGACCGGTTTCAGGCTATCAGCCTTCATCAGCCAGGATAGCTTGACTCCAGTGCCGTAGTGAGCACGGGACCCACGTCTGGGCATACCCTTCCCACTTAGGGCGAAATGCAAAACACACAAGATGATGGACGGAATGCTGCACATTGGCAAACATTCACCCCCAGTCACAGATCTGGGTTTAATCCATCGTTATTTTGCTTCACCACGCCACCCCAGTTCAGACATAGCCATATGCAAATCAGTCTTGACCCTGTGCCTCATGGGAACAGTCCAGACCGAACTGCCAAGCCATGTCTTCCCTGGACCGGAATCAAGCATCCTAGGACCGGTTTCAGGCTATCAGCCTTCATCAGCCAGGATAGCTTGACTCCAGTGGCGTAGTGAGCACGGGACCCACGTCTGGGCATACCCTTCCCACTTAGGGCGAAATGCAAAACACACAAGATGATGGACGGAATGCTGCACATTGGCAAACATTCACCCCCAGTCACAGATCTGGGTTTAATCCATCGTTATTTTGCTTCACCATGCCACCCCAGTTCAGACATAGCCATATGCAAATCAGTCTTGACCCTGTGCCTCATGGGAACAGTCCAGACCGAACTGCCAAGCCATGTCTTCCCTGGACCGGAATCAAGCATCCTAGGACCGGTTTCAGGCTATCAGCCTTCATCAGCCAGGATAGCTTGACTCCAGTGGCGTAGTGAGCACGGGACCCACGTCTGGGCATACCCTTCCCACTTAGGGCGAAATGCAAAACACACAAGATGATGGACGGAATGCTGCACATTGGCAAACATTCACCCCCAGTCACAGATCTGGGTTTAATCCATCGTTATTTTGCTTCACCACGCCACCCCAGTTCAGACATAGCCATATGCAAATCAGTCTTGACCCTGTGCCTCATGGGAACAGTCCAGACCGAACTGCCAAGCCATGTCTTCCCTGGACCGAATCAAGCATCCTAGGACCGGTTTCAGGCTATCAGCCTTCATCAGCCAGGATAGCTTGACTCCAGTGGCGTAGTGAGCACGGGACCCACGTCTGGGCATACCCTTCCCACTTAGGCGAAATGCAAAACACACAAGATGATGGACGGAATGCTGCACATTGGCAAACATTCACCCCCAGTCACAGATCTGGGTTTAATCCATCGTTATTTTGCTTCACCACGCCACCCCAGTTCAGACATAGCCATATGCAAATCAGTCTTGACCCTGTGCCTCATGGGAACAGTCCAGACCGAACTGCCAAGCCATGTCTTCCCTGGACCGGAATCAAGCATCCTAGGACCGGTTTCAGGCTATCAGCCTTCATCAGCCAGGATAGCTTGACTCCAGTGGCATAGTGAGCACGGGACCCACGTCTGGGCATACCCTTCCCACTTAGGGCGAAATGCAAAACACACAAGATGATGGACGGAATGCTGCACATTGGCAAACATTCACCCCAGTCACAGATCTGGGTTTAATCCATCGTTATTTTGCTTCACCACGCCACCCCAGTTCAGACATAGCCATATGCAAATCAGTCTTGACCCTGTGCCTCATGGGAACAGTCCAGACCGAACTGCCAAGCCATGTCTTCCCTGGACCGGAATCAAGCATCCTAGGACCGGTTTCAGGCTATCAGCCTTCATCAGCCAGGATAGCTTGACTCCAGTGGCGTAGTGAGCACGGGACCCACGTCTGGGCATACCCTTCCCACTTAGGGCGAAATGCAAAACACACAAGATGATGGACGGAATGCTGCACATTGGCAAACATTCACCCCCAGTCACAGATCTGGGTTTAATCCATCGTTATTTTGCTTCACCACGCCACCCCAGTTCAGACATAGCCATATGCAAATCAGTCTTGACCCTGTGCCTCATGGGAACAGTCCAGACCGAACTGCCAAGCCATGTCTTCCCTGGACCGGAATCAAGCATCCTAGGACCGGTTTCAGGCTATCAGCCTTCATCAGCCAGGATAGCTTGACTCCAGTGGCGTAGTGAGCACGGGACCCACGTCTGGGCATACCCTTCCCACTTAGGGCGAAATGCAAAACACACAAGATGATGGACGGAATGCTGCACATTGGCAAACATTCACCCCCAGTCACAGATCTGGGTTTAATCCATCGTTATTTTGCTTCACCACGCCACCCCAGTTCAGACATAGCCATATGCAAATCAGTCTTGACCCTGTGCCTCATGGGAACAGTCCAGACCGAACTGCCAAGCCATGTCTTCCCTGGACCGGAATCAAGCATCCTAGGACCGGTTTCAGGCTATCAGCCTTCATCAGCCAGGATAGCTTGACTCCAGTGGCGTAGTGAGCACGGGACCCACGTCTGGGCATACCCTTCCCACTTAGGGCGAAATGCAAAACACACAAGATGATGGACGGAATGCTGCACATTGGCAAACATTCACCCCCAGTCACAGATCTGGGTTTAATCCATCGTTATTTTGCTTCACCACGCCACCCCAGTTCAGACATAGCCATATGCAAATCAGTCTTGACCCTGTGCCTCATGGGAACAGTCCAGACCGAACTGCCAAGCCATGTCTTCCCTGGACCGGAATCAAGCATCCTAGGACCGGTTTCAGGCTATCAGCCTTCATCAGCCAGGATAGCTTGACTCCAGTGGCGTAGTGAGCACGGGACCCACGTCTGGGCATACCCTTCCCACTTAGGGCGAAATGCAAAACACACAAGATGATGGACGGAATGCTGCACATTGGCAAACATTCACCCCCAGTCACAGATCTGGGTTTAATCCATCGTTATTTTGCTTCACCACGCCACCCCAGTTCAGACATAGCCATATGCAAATCAGTCTTGACCCTGTGCCTCATGGGAACAGTCCAGACCGAACTGCCAAGCCATGTCTTCCCTGGACCGGAATCAAGCATCCTAGGACCGGTTTCAGGCTATCAGCCTTCATCAGCCAGGATAGCTTGACTCCAGTGGCGTAGTGAGCACGGGACCCACGTCTGGGCATACCCTTCCCACTTAGGGCGAAATGCAAAACACACAAGATGATGGACGGAATGCTGCACATTGGCAAACATTCACCCCCAGTCACAGATCTGGGTTTAATCCATCGTTATTTTGCTTCACCACGCCACCCCAGTTCAGACATAGCCATATGCAAATCAGTCTTGACCCTGTGCCTCATGGGAACAGTCCAGACCGAACTGCCAAGCCATGTCTTCCCTGGACCGGAATCAAGCATCCTAGGACCGGTTTCAGGCTATCAGCCTTCATCAGCCAGGATAGCTTGACTCCAGTGGCGTAGTGAGCACGGGACCCACGTCTGGGCATACCCTTCCCACTTAGGGCGAAATGCAAAACACACAAGATGATGGACGGAATGCTGCACATTGGCAAACATTCACCCCCAGTCACAGATCTGGGTTTAATCCATCGTTATTTTGCTTCACCACGCCACCCCAGTTCAGACATAGCCATATGCAAATCAGTCTTGACCCTGTGCCTCATGGGAACAGTCCAGACCGAACTGCCAAGCCATGTCTTCCCTGGACCGGAATCAAGCATCCTAGGACCGGTTTCAGGCTATCAGCCTTCATCAGCCAGGATAGCTTGACTCCAGTGGCGTAGTGAGCACGGGACCCACGTCTGGGCATACCCTTCCCACTTAGGGCGAAATGCAAAACACACAAGATGATGGACGGAATGCTGCACATTGGCAAACATTCACCCCCAGTCACAGATCTGGGTTTAATCCATCGTTATTTTGCTTCACCCGCCACCCCAGTTCAGACATAGCCATATGCAAATCAGTCTTGACCCTGTGCCTCATGGGAACAGTCCAGACCGAACTGCCAAGCCATGTCTTCCCTGGACCGGAATCAAGCATCCTAGGACCGGTTTCAGGCTATCAGCCTTCATCAGCCAGGATAGCTTGACTCCAGTGGCGTAGTGAGCACGGGACCCACGTCTGGGCATACCCTTCCCACTTAGGGCGAAATGCAAAACACACAAGATGATGGACGGAATGCTGCACATTGGCAAACATTCACCCCAGTCACAGATCTGGGTTTAATCCATCGTTATTTTGCTTCACCACGCCACCCCAGTTCAGACATAGCCATATGCAAATCAGTCTTGACCCTGTGCCTCATGGGAACAGTCCAGACCGAACTGCCAAGCCATGTCTTCCCTGGACCGGAATCAAGCATCCTAGGACCGGTTTCAGGCTATCAGCCTTCATCAGCCAGGATAGCTTGACTCCAGTGGCGTAGTGAGCACGGGACCCACGTCTGGGCATACCCTTCCCACTTAGAGGCGAAATGCAAAACACACAAGATGATGGACGGAATGCTGCACATTGGCAAACATTCACCCCCAGTCACAGATCTGGGTTTAATCCATCGTTATTTTGCTTCACCACGCCACCCCAGTTCAGACATAGCCATATGCAAATCAGTCTTGACCCTGTGCCTCATGGGAACAGTCCAGACCGAACTGCCAAGCCATGTCTTCCCTGGACCGGAATCAAGCATCCTAGGACCGGTTTCAGGCTATCAGCCTTCATCAGCCAGGATAGCTTGACTCCAGTGGCGTAGTGAGCACGGGACCCACGTCTGGGCATACCCTTCCCACTTAGGGCGAAATGCAAAACACACAAGATGATGGACGGAATGCTGCACATTGGCAAACATTCACCCCCAGTCACAGATCTGGGTTTAATCCATCGTTATTTTGCTTCACCACGCCACCCCAGTTCAGACATAGCCATATGCAAATCAGTCTTGACCCTGTGCCTCATGGGAACAGTCCAGACCGAACTGCCAAGCCATGTCTTCCCTGGACCGGAATCAAGCATCCTAGGACCGGTTTCAGGCTATCAGCCTTCATCAGCCAGGATAGCTTGACTCCAGTGGCGTAGTGAGCACGGGACCCACGTCTGGGCATACCCTTCCCACTTAGGGCGAAATGCAAAACACACAAGATGATGGACGGAATGCTGCACATTGGCAAACATTCACCCCCAGTCACAGATCTGGGTTTAATCCATCGTTATTTTGCTTCACCACGCCACCCCAGTTCAGACATAGCCATATGCAAATCAGTCTTGACCCTGTGCCTCATGGGAACAGTCCAGACCGAACTGCCAAGCCATGTCTTCCCTGGACCGGAATCAAGCATCCTAGGACCGGTTTCAGGCTATCAGCCTTCATCAGCCAGGATAGCTTGACTCCAGTGGCGTAGTGAGCACGGGACCCACGTCTGGGCATACCCTTCCCACTTAGGGGCGAAATGCAAAACACACAAGATGATGGACGGAATGCTGCACATTGGCAAACATTCACCCCCAGTCACAGATCTGGGTTTAATCCATCGTTATTTTGCTTCACCACGCCACCCCAGTTCAGACATAGCCATATGCAAATCAGTCTTGACCCTGTGCCTCATGGGAACAGTCCAGACCGAACTGCCAAGCCATGTCTTCCCTGGACCGGAATCAAGCATCCTAGGACCGGTTTCAGGCTATCAGCCTTCATCAGCCAGGATAGCTTGACTCCAGTGGCGTAGTGAGCACGGGACCCACGTCTGGGCATACCCTTCCCACTTAGGGGCGAAATGCAAAACACACAAGATGATGGACGGAATGCTGCACATTGGCAAACATTCACCCCCAGTCACAGATCTGGGTTTAATCCATCGTTATTTTGCTTCACCATGCCACCCCAGTTCAGACATAGCCATATGCAAATCAGTCTTGACCCTGTGCCTCATGGGAACAGTCCAGACCGAACTGCCAAGCCATGTCTTCCCTGGACCGGAATCAAGCATCCTAGGACCGGTTTCAGGCTATCAGCCTTCATCAGCCAGGATAGCTTGACTCCAGTGGCGTAGTGAGCACGGGACCCACGTCTGGGCATACCCTTCCCACTTAGGGCGAAATGCAAAACACACAAGATGATGGACGGAATGCTGCACATTGGCAAACATTCACCCCCAGTCACAGATCTGGGTTTAATCCATCGTTATTTTGCTTCACCATGCCACCCCAGTTCAGACATAGCCATAGTCCATCATCTTGTGTGTTTTGCATTTCGCCCTAAGTGGGAAGGGTATGCCCAGACGTGGGTCCCGTGCTCACTACGCCACTGGAGTCAAGCTATCCTGGCTGATGAAGGCTGATAGCCTGAAACCGGTCCTAGGATGCTTGATTCCGGTCCAGGGAAGACATGGCTTGGCAGTTCGGTCTGGACTGTTCCCATGAGGCACAGGGTCAAGACTGATTTGCATATGGCTATGTCTGAACTGGGGTGGCGTGGTGAAGCAAAATAACGATGGATTAAACCCAGATCTGTGACTGGGGGTGAATGTTTGCCAATGTGCAGCATTCCGTCCATCATCTTGTGTGTTTTGCATTTCGCCCTAAGTGGGAAGGGTATGCCCAGACGTGGGTCCCGTGCTCACTACGCCACTGGAGTCAAGCTATCCTGGCTGATGAAGGCTGATAGCCTGAAACCGGTCCTAGGATGCTTGATTCCGGTCCAGGGAAGACATGGCTTGGCAGTTCGGTCTGGACTGTTCCCATGAGGCACAGGGTCAAGACTGATTTGCATATGGCTATGTCTGAACTGGGGTGGCGTGGTGAAGCAAAATAACGATGGATTAAACCCAGATCTGTGACTGGGGGTGAATGTTTGCCAATGTGCAGCATTCCGTCCATCATCTTGTGTGTTTTGCATTTCGCCCTAAGTGGGAAGGGTATGCCCAGACGTGGGTCCCGTGCTCACTACGCCACTGGAGTCAAGCTATCCTGGCTGATGAAGGCTGATAGCCTGAAACCGGTCCTAGGATGCTTGATTCCGGTCCAGGGAAGACATGGCTTGGCAGTTCGGTCTGGACTGTTCCCATGAGGCACAGGGTCAAGACTGATTTGCATATGGCTATGTCTGAACTGGGGTGGCGTGGTGAAGCAAAATAACGATGGATTAAACCCAGATCTGTGACTGGGGGTGAATGTTTGCCAATGTGCAGCATTCCGTCCATCATCTTGTGTGTTTTGCATTTCGCCCTAAGTGGGAAGGGTATGCCCAGACGTGGGTCCCGTGCTCACTACGCCACTGGAGTCAAGCTATCCTGGCTGATGAAGGCTGATAGCCTGAAACCGGTCCTAGGATGCTTGATTCCGGTCCAGGGAAGACATGGCTTGGCAGTTCGGTCTGGACTGTTCCCATGAGGCACAGGGTCAAGACTGATTTGCATATGGCTATGTCTGAACTGGGGTGGCGTGGTGAAGCAAAATAACGATGGATTAAACCCAGATCTGTGACTGGGGGTGAATGTTTGCCAATGTGCAGCATTCCGTCCATCATCTTGTGTGTTTTGCATTTCGCCCTAAGTGGGAAGGGTATGCCCAGACGTGGGTCCCGTGCTCACTACGCCACTGGAGTCAAGCTATCCTGGCTGATGAAGGCTGATAGCCTGAAACCGGTCCTAGGATGCTTGATTCCGGTCCAGGGAAGACATGGCTTGGCAGTTCGGTCTGGACTGTTCCCATGAGGCACAGGGTCAAGACTGATTTGCATATGGCTATGTCTGAACTGGGGTGGCGTGGTGAAGCAAAATAACGATGGATTAAACCCAGATCTGTGACTGGGGGTGAATGTTTGCCAATGTGCAGCATTCCGTCCATCATCTTGTGTGTTTTGCATTTCGCCCTAAGTGGGAAGGGTATGCCCAGACGTGGGTCCCGTGCTCACTACGCCACTGGAGTCAAGCTATCCTGGCTGATGAAGGCTGATAGCCTGAAACCGGTCCTAGGATGCTTGATTCCGGTCCAGGGAAGACATGGCTTGGCAGTTCGGTCTGGACTGTTCCCATGAGGCACAGGGTCAAGACTGATTTGCATATGGCTATGTCTGAACTGGGGTGGCGTGGTGAAGCAAAATAACGATGGATTAAACCCAGATCTGTGACTGGGGGTGAATGTTTGCCAATGTGCAGCATTCCGTCCATCATCTTGTGTGTTTTGCATTTCGCCCTAAGTGGGAAGGGTATGCCCAGACGTGGGTCCCGTGCTCACTACGCCACTGGAGTCAAGCTATCCTGGCTGATGAAGGCTGATAGCCTGAAACCGGTCCTAGGATGCTTGATTCCGGTCCAGGGAAGACATGGCTTGGCAGTTCGGTCTGGACTGTTCCCATGAGGCACAGGGTCAAGACTGATTTGCATATGGCTATGTCTGAACTGGGGTGGCGTGGTGAAGCAAAATAACGATGGATTAAACCCAGATCTGTGACTGGGGGTGAATGTTTGCCAATGTGCAGCATTCCGTCCATCATCTTGTGTGTTTTGCATTTCGCCCTAAGTGGGAAGGGTATGCCCAGACGTGGGTCCCGTGCTCACTACGCCACTGGAGTCAAGCTATCCTGGCTGATGAAGGCTGATAGCCTGAAACCGGTCCTAGGATGCTTGATTCCGGTCCAGGGAAGACATGGCTTGGCAGTTCGGTCTGGACTGTTCCCATGAGGCACAGGGTCAAGACTGATTTGCATATGGCTATGTCTGAACTGGGGTGGCGTGGTGAAGCAAAATAACGATGGATTAAACCCAGATCTGTGACTGGGGGTGAATGTTTGCCAATGTGCAGCATTCCGTCCATCATCTTGTGTGTTTTGCATTTCGCCCTAAGTGGGAAGGGTATGCCCAGACGTGGGTCCCGTGCTCACTACGCCACTGGAGTCAAGCTATCCTGGCTGATGAAGGCTGATAGCCTGAAACCGGTCCTAGGATGCTTGATTCCGGTCCAGGGAAGACATGGCTTGGCAGTTCGGTCTGGACTGTTCCCATGAGGCACAGGGTCAAGACTGATTTGCATATGGCTATGTCTGAACTGGGGTGGCGTGGTGAAGCAAAATAACGATGGATTAAACCCAGATCTGTGACTGGGGGTGAATGTTTGCCAATGTGCAGCATTCCGTCCATCATCTTGTGTGTTTTGCATTTCGCCCTAAGTGGGAAGGGTATGCCCAGACGTGGGTCCCGTGCTCACTACGCCACTGGAGTCAAGCTATCCTGGCTGATGAAGGCTGATAGCCTGAAACCGGTCCTAGGATGCTTGATTCCGGTCCAGGGAAGACATGGCTTGGCAGTTCGGTCTGGACTGTTCCCATGAGGCACAGGGTCAAGACTGATTTGCATATGGCTATGTCTGAACTGGGGTGGCGTGGTGAAGCAAAATAACGATGGATTAAACCCAGATCTGTGACTGGGGGTGAATGTTTGCCAATGTGCAGCATTCCGTCCATCATCTTGTGTGTTTTGCATTTCGCCCTAAGTGGGAAGGGTATGCCCAGACGTGGGTCCCGTGCTCACTACGCCACTGGAGTCAAGCTATCCTGGCTGATGAAGGCTGATAGCCTGAAACCGGTCCTAGGATGCTTGATTCCGGTCCAGGGAAGACATGGCTTGGCAGTTCGGTCTGGACTGTTCCCATGAGGCACAGGGTCAAGACTGATTTGCATATGGCTATGTCTGAACTGGGGTGGCGTGGTGAAGCAAAATAACGATGGATTAAACCCAGATCTGTGACTGGGGGTGAATGTTTGCCAATGTGCAGCATTCCGTCCATCATCTTGTGTGTTTTGCATTTCGCCCTAAGTGGGAAGGGTATGCCCAGACGTGGGTCCCGTGCTCACTACGCCACTGGAGTCAAGCTATCCTGGCTGATGAAGGCTGATAGCCTGAAACCGGTCCTAGGATGCTTGATTCCGGTCCAGGGAAGACATGGCTTGGCAGTTCGGTCTGGACTGTTCCCATGAGGCACAGGGTCAAGACTGATTTGCATATGGCTATGTCTGAACTGGGGTGGCGTGGTGAAGCAAAATAACGATGGATTAAACCCAGATCTGTGACTGGGGGTGAATGTTTGCCAATGTGCAGCATTCCGTCCATCATCTTGTGTGTTTTGCATTTCGCCCTAAGTGGGAAGGGTATGCCCAGACGTGGGTCCCGTGCTCACTACGCCACTGGAGTCAAGCTATCCTGGCTGATGAAGGCTGATAGCCTGAAACCGGTCCTAGGATGCTTGATTCCGGTCCAGGGAAGACATGGCTTGGCAGTTCGGTCTGGACTGTTCCCATGAGGCACAGGGTCAAGACTGATTTGCATATGGCTATGTCTGAACTGGGGTGGCGTGGTGAAGCAAAATAACGATGGATTAAACCCAGATCTGTGACTGGGGGTGAATGTTTGCCAATGTGCAGCATTCCGTCCATCATCTTGTGTGTTTTGCATTTCGCCCTAAGTGGGAAGGGTATGCCCAGACGTGGGTCCCGTGCTCACTACGCCACTGGAGTCAAGCTATCCTGGCTGATGAAGGCTGATAGCCTGAAACCGGTCCTAGGATGCTTGATTCCGGTCCAGGGAAGACATGGCTTGGCAGTTCGGTCTGGACTGTTCCCATGAGGCACAGGGTCAAGACTGATTTGCATATGGCTATGTCTGAACTGGGGTGGCGTGGTGAAGCAAAATAACGATGGATTAAACCCAGATCTGTGACTGGGGGTGAATGTTTGCCAATGTGCAGCATTCCGTCCATCATCTTGTGTGTTTTGCATTTCGCCCTAAGTGGGAAGGGTATGCCCAGACGTGGGTCCCGTGCTCACTACGCCACTGGAGTCAAGCTATCCTGGCTGATGAAGGCTGATAGCCTGAAACCGGTCCTAGGATGCTTGATTCCGGTCCAGGGAAGACATGGCTTGGCAGTTCGGTCTGGACTGTTCCCATGAGGCACAGGGTCAAGACTGATTTGCATATGGCTATGTCTGAACTGGGGTGGCGTGGTGAAGCAAAATAACGATGGATTAAACCCAGATCTGTGACTGGGGGTGAATGTTTGCCAATGTGCAGCATTCCGTCCATCATCTTGTGTGTTTTGCATTTCGCCCTAAGTGGGAAGGGTATGCCCAGACGTGGGTCCCGTGCTCACTACGCCACTGGAGTCAAGCTATCCTGGCTGATGAAGGCTGATAGCCTGAAACCGGTCCTAGGATGCTTGATTCCGGTCCAGGGAAGACATGGCTTGGCAGTTCGGTCTGGACTGTTCCCATGAGGCACAGGGTCAAGACTGATTTGCATATGGCTATGTCTGAACTGGGGTGGCGTGGTGAAGCAAAATAACGATGGATTAAACCCAGATCTGTGACTGGGGGTGAATGTTTGCCAATGTGCAGCATTCCGTCCATCATCTTGTGTGTTTTGCATTTCGCCCCTAAGTGGGAAGGGTATGCCCAGACGTGGGTCCCGTGCTCACTACGCCACTGGAGTCAAGCTATCCTGGCTGATGAAGGCTGATAGCCTGAAACCGGTCCTAGGATGCTTGATTCCGGTCCAGGGAAGACATGGCTTGGCAGTTCGGTCTGGACTGTTCCCATGAGGCACAGGGTCAAGACTGATTTGCATATGGCTATGTCTGAACTGGGGTGGCGTGGTGAAGCAAAATAACGATGGATTAAACCCAGATCTGTGACTGGGGGTGAATGTTTGCCAATGTGCAGCATTCCGTCCATCATCTTGTGTGTTTTGCATTTCGCCCTAAGTGGGAAGGGTATGCCCAGACGTGGGTCCCGTGCTCACTACGCCACTGGAGTCAAGCTATCCTGGCTGATGAAGGCTGATAGCCTGAAACCGGTCCTAGGATGCTTGATTCCGGTCCAGGGAAGACATGGCTTGGCAGTTCGGTCTGGACTGTTCCCATGAGGCACAGGGTCAAGACTGATTTGCATATGGCTATGTCTGAACTGGGGTGGCGTGGTGAAGCAAAATAACGATGGATTAAACCCAGATCTGTGACTGGGGGTGAATGTTTGCCAATGTGCAGCATTCCGTCCATCATCTTGTGTGTTTTGCATTTCGCCCTAAGTGGGAAGGGTATGCCCAGACGTGGGTCCCGTGCTCACTACGCCACTGGAGGTCAAGCTATCCTGGCTGATGAAGGCTGATAGCCTGAAACCGGTCCTAGGATGCTTGATTCCGGTCCAGGGAAGACATGGCTTGGCAGTTCGGTCTGGACTGTTCCCATGAGGCACAGGGTCAAGACTGATTTGCATATGGCTATGTCTGAACTGGGGTGGCGTGGTGAAGCAAAATAACGATGGATTAAACCCAGATCTGTGACTGGGGGTGAATGTTTGCCAATGTGCAGCATTCCGTCCATCATCTTGTGTGTTTTGCATTTCGCCCTAAGTGGGAAGGGTATGCCCAGACGTGGGTCCCGTGCTCACTACGCCACTGGAGTCAAGCTATCCTGGCTGATGAAGGCTGATAGCCTGAAACCGGTCCTAGGATGCTTGATTCCGGTCCAGGGAAGACATGGCTTGGCAGTTCGGTCTGGACTGTTCCCATGAGGCACAGGGTCAAGACTGATTTGCATATGGCTATGTCTGAACTGGGGTGGCGTGGTGAAGCAAAATAACGATGGATTAAACCCAGATCTGTGACTGGGGGTGAATGTTTGCCAATGTGCAGCATTCCGTCCATCATCTTGTGTGTTTTGCATTTCGCCCTAAGTGGGAAGGGTATGCCCAGACGTGGGTCCCGTGCTCACTACGCCACTGGAGTCAAGCTATCCTGGCTGATGAAGGCTGATAGCCTGAAACCGGTCCTAGGATGCTTGATTCCGGTCCAGGGAAGACATGGCTTGGCAGTTCGGTCTGGACTGTTCCCATGAGGCACAGGGTCAAGACTGATTTGCATATGGCTATGTCTGAACTGGGGTGGCGTGGTGAAGCAAAATAACGATGGATTAAACCCAGATCTGTGACTGGGGGTGAATGTTTGCCAATGTGCAGCATTCCGTCCATCATCTTGTGTGTTTTGCATTTCGCCCTAAGTGGGAAGGGTATGCCCAGACGTGGGTCCCGTGCTCACTACGCCACTGGAGTCAAGCTATCCTGGCTGATGAAGGCTGATAGCCTGAAACCGGTCCTAGGATGCTTGATTCCGGTCCAGGGAAGACATGGCTTGGCAGTTCGGTCTGGACTGTTCCCATGAGGCACAGGGTCAAGACTGATTTGCATATGGCTATGTCTGAACTGGGGTGGCATGGTGAAGCAAAATAACGATGGATTAAACCCAGATCTGTGACTGGGGGTGAATGTTTGCCAATGTGCAGCATTCCGTCCATCATCTTGTGTGTTTTGCATTTCGCCCTAAGTGGGAAGGGTATGCCCAGACGTGGGTCCCGTGCTCACTACGCCACTGGAGTCAAGCTATCCTGGCTGATGAAGGCTGATAGCCTGAAACCGGTCCTAGGATGCTTGATTCCGGTCCAGGGAAGATATGGCTTGGCAGTTTGGTCTGGACTGTTCCCATGAGGCACAGGGTCAAGACTGATTTGCATATGGCTATGTCTGAACTGGGGTAGCATGGTGAAGCAAAATAACGATGGATTAAACCCAGATCTGTGACTGGGGGTGAATGTTTGCCAATGTGCAGCATTCCGTCCATCATCTTGTGTGTTTTGCATTTCGCCCTAAGTGGGAAGGGTATGCCCAGACGTG
Source organism: Calotriton arnoldi (assembly GCA_963921515.1). Lineage (NCBI taxonomy): Eukaryota > Metazoa > Chordata > Amphibia > Caudata > Salamandridae > Calotriton > Calotriton arnoldi. Next base: position 1,702 of record CAWUFW010022364.1, on the reverse strand, counting down.
GGTCCCGTGCTCACTACGCCACTGGAGTCAAGCTATCCTGGCTGATGAAGGCTGATAGCCTGAAACCGGTCCTAGGATGCTTGATTCCGGTCCAGGGAAGACATGGCTTGGCAGTTCGGTCTGGACAGTTCCCATGAGGCACAGGGTCAAGACTGATTTGCATATGGCTATGTCTGAACTGGGGTGGCATGGTGAAGCAAAATAACGATGGATTAAACCCAGATCTGTGACTGGGGGTGAATGTTTGCCAATGTGCAGCATTCCGTCCATCATCTTGTGTGTTTTGCATTTCGCCCTAAGTGGGAAGGGTATGCCCAGACGTGGGTCCCGTGCTCACTACGCCACTGGAGTCAAGCTATCCTGGCTGATGAAGGCTGATAGCCTGAAACCGGTCCTAGGATGCTTGATTCCGGTCCAGGGAAGACATGGCTTGGCAGTTCGGTCTGGACTGTTCCCATGAGGCACAGGGTCAAGACTGATTTGCATATGGCTATGTCTGAACTGGGGTGGCATGGTGAAGCAAAATAACGATGGATTAAACCCAGATCTGTGACTGGGGGTGAATGTTTGCCAATGTGCAGCATTCCGTTCATCATCTTGTGTGTTTTGCATTTCGCCCTAAGTGGGAAGGGTATGCCCAGACGTGGGTCCCGTGCTCACTACGCCACTGGTGTCAAGCTATCCTGGCTGATGAAGGCTGATAGCCTGAAACCGGTCCTAGGATGCTTGATTCCGGTCCAGGGAAGACATGGCTTGGCAGTTCGGTCTGGACTGTTCCCATGAGGCACAGGGTCAAGACTGATTTGCATATGGCTATGTCTGAACTGGGGTGGCAGGGTGAAGCAAAATAACGATGGATTAAACCCAGATCTGTGACTGGGGGTGAATGTTTGCCAATGTGCAGCATTCCGTCCATCATCTTGTGTGTTTTGCATTTCGCCCTATGTGGGAAGGGTATGCCCAGACGTGGGTCCCGTGCTCACTACGCCACTGGAGTCAAGCTATCCTGGCTGATGAAGGCTGATAGCCTGAAACCGGTCCTAGGATGCTTGATTCCGATCCAGGGAAGACATGGCTTGGCAGTTCGGTCTGGACTGTTCCCATGAGGCACAGGGTCAAGACTGATTTGCATATGGCTATGTCTGAACTGGGGTGGCATGGTGAAGCAAAATAACGATGGATTAAACCCAGATCTGTGACTGGGGGTGAATGTTTGCCAATGTGCAGCATTCCGTCCATCATCTTGTGTGTTTTGCATTTCGCCATAAGTGGGAAGGGTATGCCCAGACGTGGGTCCCGTGCTCACTACGCCACTGGAGTCAAGCTATCCTGGCTGATGAAGGCTGATAGCCTGAAACCGGTCATAGGATGCTTGATTCGGGTCCAGGGAAGACATGGCTTGGCAGTTCGGTCTGGACTGTTCCCATGAGGCACAGGGTCAAGACTGATTTGCATATGGCTATGTCTGAACTGGGGTGGCATGGTGAAGCAAAATAACGATGGATTAAACCCAGATCTGTGACTGGGGGTGAATGTTTGCCAATGTGCAGCATTCCGTCCATCATCTTGTGTGTTTTGCATTTCGCCCTAAGTGGGAAGGATATGCCCAGACGTGGGTCCCGTGCTCACTACGCCACTGGAGTCAAGCTATCCTGGCTGATGAAGGCTGATAGCCTGAAACCGGTCCTAGGATGCTTGATTC
>CAWUFW010022363.1:0-97250 GCA_963921515.1 Calotriton arnoldi | reverse complement strand
CACGTCTCTGTTTTCCTCGTACAATCTGACAGAAAAACAGATAGAAATGGCACAGAGGGGAGCAAAGTATACAATGCTGCGCGTTGAAAAACTGGACAGATTAACATTTACAGTGGCAGAATCACCGTCCACAGAATGGTTAATCTATGGCCACATAACTCTCCCGGTCACAACTTTCCAATTCCATTATTGCCTAGAACAAATGCAGGCAGCCAGATATGAAGAGATGGGTAAGGAATTCATTAAGGAATCTTGGAAATTGCCGTACAGATTTCGATGCCGGAGTGGGGAAAAAGAAGTGTTTCTTAGCGGTACTAACTGCGAGAATACCTTAAGTGGATCACTTATATGCCAGGATATAATGCTTCATGGGGCCTGTAATAGTTCAGTAGCAAACTTGTCCTGTCACTTAGAGGGTGCCCCAGCTGCCGTGATCACTCCAGTATTCAAACTACTTTCGAATGGGAGTTACTTGATGCTGAACGATCAAGGTTGCTGTGGGATGCTTCCGGGCATCGCATATCTGATAACTGTAAGTACCAGGGTTACTTGCTGTATGCAAGTATTGTTTCCCCTAACACATACAGTCAGAGAGGTGCCGCTATGGCCTTCATTAAATATTTCATTAATACGGTTTGATACTTTGAGCAGAATGAAAGCCATGCTTACACAGAAATCCGTTCCCTTAAAATCCGCTTGAGAGACTTTTGATCTCCAAGTAGCAAGGTCTTCAGCAGAGATACAGGCATTTATACATACAAACTGCCCTTTCCATTTCACAGAAATGGTAAATCGTATCTTTAACATGTCTGATACGACAGGCATTGTCCACCTATTTAAGAACGTAGGTTCTGGACTGTTAAGCACCTTTCAGACGGTCCTCGGAGTTATACCAAACTTTATACTTTCGGTATTGGGAAGCATTTTTGGAGGACTGCCGCTGATCCTGTTTCTAATAGCAGGTATCCTGATTGTCGTGTTTTTGCTACGCAATGGATGTCCCAGTCACCAAGAAGATGGAAACAGTACTCCAGGAGAGAAAATACTGTGATCGCATGGTACAACTTCTAGGCACACCTCGCCTAAGGGAACTAAGTGCTTATTGGTTCTTGTCGTTTGGACCAGTCTGGATGGACTGCATCTTACCTGTCCTCCGATGCCTGTTTTGCGGAGAAGAATGCGTGTTGGATCTCTGTCTGACACTCCCATCATGTGCGCGACCGGACGTTGATGCTTTACTGGACCCGATAACGGCCCATGTTTTGCAGTGTCCCCAGCATATTCCCATGTTGATGTCGGCATTCTTAGAGCCACCACAGGTAACATCAGCACTTGTTGGTACAGACACCGGCTGCTCCTCTGACACCCAGGGCTTGGATGTCGCACAGGCTGCACAAGCTGCCCCAGCACCGGCTTTGGACAGTACGGAAAATCATCTGTGCTCAATAGGCATAATCTGCAAGGTGTTACAGGGACAGCCAACTGCGGAAGCAAGCAACAAGAATGTTGCGTCTACCAGCCAGGACACATAAACATTTGACTCATTTGGCCCGTCATGTGCTGGGAAGAAATTTGGCTTTATAAAAACAAAACAAAAAACTAAAACTCTATAGCAAAATTGACATTCCTTTAACGCATGTATGGCTTTCAAAATACTTGTAGTAGTTTGGACTATACCTACGACATATTAGAGCAGTAGCCTATCTGTCAATTTCTAATACTTACCCTTTTTAACAATTTTTTTAGATTTCTTAGGAAAACGTTTTTAAACGAATGTTTTTAACATAATGACAAACTAATGTTTTGTATATTTGCGTACACATATCTAGAACACCTAGTAGTATGTGTAGAAATTAAAACTATGTTGTCCATTCGGAAGAGGAGTGGGTGTTATATTCCATATAGGTACTATAATATAGGCCTCGGTAAACTCGTTACCCTTCACATATATTCTCTCCCTACATTACACTTGTCACGGTTTACAGGGACTGTCCTTTTACCTAGATATTACACTGCATTCAGAACGCGGATTTTCCCTAGTTCGAAATCTCATACATTATGCATGAGGGTTCTTGGAAGCACAGCAGGACTGCCATCTCCGGTATAAAATCTATGCACAAAGTTCATGCCCGACGTCATCCTTAGGCCGACACAGTAATACAGCAAGGTAGGATCCCTGGGGAGACCCATGGGTATATATACATCACATGTTGCTAAGATAGTTAGAGGAGATCGAGACTTCCCGGCCGACACACTGACCAGAGACGCTGAGGTTCCTGCATGCAGACACTCCAGCTCGCAGTGGTCTAACATACCTCACGGGGTGTCCAACTCGAGACCAGGACGGGGTCCCACAGTCTCACTTAAGGTAATGGGGTTGACTAGATCCTAGAGGAATTCTTGGGTTAACACCTACACCCATGCTAGGTACACTTAGGTACATCTAGTTAGGCAGGCATCGTAGGAGTACGCATCTTTTATCATGTGTTTTATATACTTCAATGTATTCATGATTTTAGTAAGATGGTAGAACTAACCATCCTTTTACCTTTATAGTACTGTTAATCATTTATATCTTATACTGTCTAACGGTTGTTGCAGCACATCTATTCTACACCAGAATAACAACTGTTCAATAAATGATTATTGAAAACGCCCAGCTTGTTTTATTCGGTGTATCTCTCTGAGAGAAACTAAGTAAGCACGAGTGACTGAGCGAAAGGTAGTACATTGTTTCCACGGTCCTGAGGGATCAGGGTTGTCATGTTCGATGGTTGCCAAGAACTATTCTCTCCCTGGTAAGAGGAGATTCTAGTGGCACTGTGAACTAGTGCGTACAAGAAGGCCAGCATACCCGGTGGGGGTGATCAGAGTTCGTCTGACACCAATCCTACAGTGTATGTTGTCTAAACGCGCAGATCCTGTATATTTTCTATAGGAACTTCACGACAGAATGTCATGCTGTGGCTGCTGAGTCACAGTCAGAGCGGAGAACTCCATGCATAAAGAGATAGGTCAGGAATATATTTTTCTGTGCGGAGTTCTCCACCCTGATTGCGGTGTCCCCACAGTCGTAAACTTACGTTTAACTCAGTTTGTGAATTGCAAAAAAAAGTAAACTTGCACAAAAGAATATGTTTACATTTCTGAATCAGACCCCCCATGTCTTCCAAAGTAGCCCAATGTGTTGTGCCGTCTACGAAACAGGTTAGTGCAGTGTGTAAAGTGTGCTCAAGCAAAAAAAGAAAGGAGAGGTTAGGATGGGCTATTTGAACTTAAATAGTACCTTTCCTTGGATGCTCTTTTTTGCTTCAGCACTTTCCTACCATCATCCAATATCTCCTGGATGGGTCAATTATTTCTTGTAGAGTTTTTTTTTGTTGTAAATATCCCATTTAGAAATTAACACAGCAACAGAAGCTTCTTCCTTTATTAGACCTCCAGAACAAACTGTTTCCTTTCTGACAGGTTTCTGGTTTAACTTGGACCATCACCCACTGCCTCACTTAGTGTGACGTTATGGACAATTTCAAGGTTAGCAGGCTCTCAGAGCTATATTCTTGGAATGCCGTGATTGCTTTATATAGGATATTGTACTTACAGATGCGTTTCAATTTGTGCTTAAGCTCTAATACATGCATTGTACGTGGGATCTTGTTGGGTGCAGACATGCATCAGGCTTGGGAATGTTCCGTTGGTCCCTTGTCTTCAGAGTATAAAAGCCTCTGAACACAATGGGGGGCCTGATAAAATGCATACTTTGCAATTCTTTAGCAAAAACTTGCTTGAATGTTGATTCAATCTTGATAAGGTCCACCACTCTAATTGCAGGCTTCACAAAGATTTTGGGGAAGGCTTGGCTGACATGTTCCCAATAGGTGCTCCTGGGGACCCCACACCAGTTAAATAGAGACCACAGTCAAACATCCCCAGCCCCTCCGACAATCAATTGAAGAATGCGGCTGGGCAAAGCAAGGGGGGGCGTAACAGACTCAGATCTGCTTTGGGGACCCAGTTGGGATACATTGCAGGCAACAGTGAAAGCACGCAATCATCAAGCGGATAAGATGCATATACAGGTAGAACTGCTAAATACTCTAGCGGTGTTCATCTCAAGCATTGACGACAAGCTGCAGAACCTTAACAATCTAATGTTGCAGGTTCAGGCCAGAAAAGGTACAAATTTCACAATGTACACATGTGCAGAGGTCATCGGCGAACTGGTTCAACTACCTTTAATTCTGAATGGAATTTTAACTAAATCAAAACCAGAAAATCAACGTCTGAATGGAATTTTAATGGAACTCAAATCCACATCAAAGGAAGAGGATGAGGCACAGGAGCACCAGAGCCCATGTGCAATGAGGCCCCACTCTAGCAGATCCTCCAGGGGGATGGGAGTGATAGCCACTGAAACAACCCTGAAAAGTGCGGGGCTTCACTTGGTAGGAGGACGCAAGGTGGAACTCCTACACTTTCTCCCAACTTAAGTTCCTCAAAACCCTGTCCAGCCCAAAAATGAGAGGATATGGTAATAGATAAGCTGGGAAAAGGGCAAGGGTCAGCTCCTGATGCTGCTCAGAGGCCGACGTATGATGGTATGAGCAGAACCAGAAATGCAGGCAGACAAGGAGCAGCCAGTAAACGTGACAGGGGCCCCGACTATGCCCAAACAAGGCCTGCTGTGCGTCCCCGAATACCCTTCAAGAGGGAAACATGGCATTTTCAACTGCTCAACAATACTTAGGCTGATCAAGAGCTGCCATCTTGTCCCATGTGGGATTCTACTGATATTTTTTCAATCAAATTCCTTCCTTCATGTAGAAACCAAGTTGCGGAGCCTACTTTAGTCATGTTTAATGTACCCGGACTGCACACGGAAATCCTGGTGAGCAAAAAGCTGCTGAGAAGCTGGGGCATTAAAGTAACATTCCAGGAGTAGCTCCACCCTAATGTACTACTCAGGTCAAATGAGCAGCCAAAGAAGTAGAGGCCGGCCCACTTAATCCTTAGAGACACGGTAGGCAGGGTTTCTTCATGTGGACAGCAGTGCTTAATAATTAAAATTAATGCTGATCGAACTGAGGAGGTAAAAAGGACTCATCAAACAGGACAATCAGGACAACCTGGTGAATTGGAGCTGGCTCTCTCTGGCCCTGTCAAGGTCACTGCACTTGGACTGATGCCCAGCCTAGCATCCATGAACATGATGACAAAGCATGGTAAGCTATGAGTATACTCTTGGAATGTGGGAGGGCTCACAGCAAAGCTAGAGGATGTGGAGCTGAATCAATACTGGGAGAACTTTGAGATAATAGCCCTGCAGGAGACATGGGCCGTGTTTAGCATTCCACTTATTGGCTTTGTGGAATTCAGGATGCCTGTCCAGGAAATCAAGCAAATACAGAAGTAGTCTATTGATATATATTAGCTCAGAGTTGACAATGAAAGTTAAGATGCTGAACCTGCAAGAAACATGGATACTGGACCTTCTCATGGAAGGATGGTCCCAGCAAGTGAACTCCCCCTTAATAATTATAAACATCTACAACAACCCTAGAGGAAATATTGTTCTAGAAGAACTAAAAAGCTCAAATATAACATCCAACATAATAATTACTGGTGACTTTACCCTTAACCTCTTCCAGCCATCAGAAGTGGACCCGGCCGATGTGGGTGGGCCCCCTTGTAGGACCACGCCAGATCAAACACTCCCTGATATGGTGCGGGTGGACAATATAGGTCAAAGGCTGGCAGGAATTTGTGAACAAGCAGGGCTGGTAATGCTGAATGGAGACTCCAGTGCGATATACCTTCAGCCTCAACGAGGGCCTCAGCCAACATGGTTTCATATTTAGATTATACAATGGTGAGTGGCAGCATGTATAACCATGTCATGAACTTTAAGATCGTTAATCATAACAAAAGTGACCACTGGCCCCAGAACATATGGTTAGCGGCAGAACCAGAAAGGCTAGCAATCATAAGGAACCTTCTGTAGTTGCCAAACACAGAAAGCCTGAAACATTTAAGATGGAGCACAGATGGCAATCAAGAAGTAGTTAAAACATTCCTAGAGGCCCTGGAAGTCACCTTTATGAATGATCAAGATGCTGTAACAGTATGGGTATCCTTTACAGAGCAAATACTGGAAAAGCACCCGCCAAAACATTCCCTTAAAGGCATGAAAATTGTTGAAAATAGGAGGGCATGTTTTCCTAAAAACATCCGCCTGTTAAAATCCAGAATTAATAGAACCATGCGTTAATTAAGGCACAGTCTGCAAAATGTGGCACTACTTAGATCCCTGAGGGAAGACCGCAGAAGCCTCAAAAGAGAGGTATGGACTCTAAAAAGAAGCAGAGATGAGACCTTTTGGGCAAGGAGTCTATGTGCCTCTAAAAGCAGTGACTCAAGAAGGTTTTGGAGGATCATCAATGAACTAGAAAAAGGCCCACAAGCCGCAAACAATGCCAACATTAGTAAGCCCACATGGGTGGGTTACCTTTGTACTCACTTCTCAGGATACACAGGAAGTAGGGATATCTAGAATACAAGCTATCTGAAGCACACACGGGGAATGATGCTTCCCTCAATCATGATGTACTACAATTCATAGAGTGATAAAGGGCTCTCACCCCAACTGTGCACCAGGACCCAATGGCATTACACAAGCGCTGCTAAAATGCATCTCACCAATTTGGGCAATGTATCTACCAATACTGTTTAATTACATCGCACAAGTTGGGATGATTGCTTAAAGCTGGCGAGGCTCTATAATTCATCTTATTTTTCAAGGTGGCAAAGCCTCCATTCCAAGCAAATACCACCTCGTAGCTCAACTAGATGTGGAATTCAAATATTTCTCATCCCTACTATTGAAGGACCTCTCTGACTGGGCATCTGTCACAGAAATAATCCCATTGAACCAAACAGGGTTCCTGAAGTAGCAAGGCACCCTTACAAATGTATTGGCAGTTGGGCTGCTAATGACAAAATAATGTGATTATAGCTCACCCTAGTTCTTGTGCTTTCTAGATTTCAAAGCGGCATTTGACTGTGTTCTGCGAGGTAAGCTGTCAGCTAAATTGGACAGGTGAGGTATTCCACAAAGGTTATTGAAAGCCATCAGGATGCTATATACTATAACATGGATTAAGATAAAAAAAAAGGGGACAGAAGGCACCTGTCAAGGGAAATACCAACATCTATGGGGCTGAAACAGGGGGTGTGTGCCCGTGCCGCTTGTGTTTAATCTATACATCTCGAATATTTGAGCTGACCTGGACATGGTGGCCTCCCATGCAACCAACCTTGGAGGTTGACCCACATCTAATCTCCTCTATGCGGATGACCTACTGCTGTTTAGTAAGCCGCGAGTGGGCCTCCAAAGACTGATTCCCAAGCTTACAGAGTGCGCTGCAGCTAATGCCATGGAAATAAACCTTAACAAGACCAAGGTAATTTCACTTCGGAAACGCATTACGAAATAAGTAATGTGGTTACTTGACAGTCGGCTATAGATGAAGTATCCACCTTTAAATATTTGGGTTTTACCCTTGATGCAATGGAGTCCTTTGTTCCACAAAAGGAAAGTATATAAAGAAAAGCCTTAACATTTATCTTTGCACTCATACCCCTTTCCAAAAAGCTGCATGACCCCACCCTGAGACAACTTTTAGCTGTGTTAAAGTCAAAATTTCTACCTTCAACTTCTTATAGAAGTGAGTTGATGCTCGCGCTGCAAATTAATCTTCTGGAGACCCTCATGAAAAGGACGAACAAATCCATTTTTCATTTGCCCAGATCTGCTTCACCAGCACAAAAAAGGCTTGAGTTTGCCCAAGCTAAACAAACTCTGACCAGGAGGGGGGCCTTGTTAAAGTTCTGTCAGAAGATTCAGACAGTCACAAATGTCACCTTGAATTATTATGTATAGGCGGAAATAAACATGCAGAAAGGAAAAGCGCTCTACAAGAGATATTTGGATGGTTCAATTGAAATATTGGGCCTATGGGAATTCTGGTTTCTCCAGTGACCCCAGCTGTGTTTAAAAGGACAGTGAACAAATGTATCAAGAGGATAAGCCAAGTGGAGGACAAAAAGGACTTGGCAAAGTGGGTCCACGGGTGGTTGGTACTGAATTCTTATACATGTTGGAGCAACCACATCTGGGGGCCTGCTACTCTACACAAATTAAAAGAAAATTCTTGTCTCTGCGACTAGGATCCTTTCCGACCCTGGACTACACCCCAAAGTGGCTAGATAAAGGTAGTTCTGTGAATAAATTATGTTGACTTTGCAAGTCTGCAGAGGAAACCTTCTTGCATATAGTCTGCATTTGTCCCTGTATGCTGATCCATCAGAGGTTATTGCTGCGCAAAGAACTCCTGGGGGTGCAAAGCTGCGGGCAGGCAGTTATTGAGTCATTAAACCTGTGGAACCTCATGCTGTACATTCGAACAGTGCAAATCTTTGACATTTTCAATAAGGAGGTTGCAGCGATTGCTACACAAAGTGATCTACAAGACCGTTTGTCATGTATTCACCCCCATCAAAGAGGTTTCTATAACTGTTTCCTTTTTGCTCTCTGTCCTCATGGGCCAGGCTGACTGAGGCTTGTTTTTCATATGAGTCATGCTGACTCACCCTGGGCCAGGCTACTAGAGAACTTCTTTTTTAACTTGAGTCTTGCTAGTCCCTATCCGGACCCCCTTTGGTATTACTAATCTTTTATTCTTAGAAGCCAGGCCACTAGAAGATTGCATTTCAGCTGGTTTATTGCTCCCCCCATCCCCAATTGCACAACACACTTTACAGGGGGCAGAAAAAAACCGAACAAAAGTGGCCGGCAATAGTGATAAATGGCCTCTAACCTAGCAGACTATCATTAAGCATGGCCCTCTGGGGTCAACTGTACAAGAATTCTAGCTGGCTGATATGAACTGCACAACAAACTTTAACTGCCGCTCCTTTCGTATAACGTCCAAAAACGCTTGTCTGATTCTAAGCATTTTGTGCTCTTGAAGCCTTTTCCACTGTGGTCTGCAATCAGTCTTTGTTTTATACTTTTAATTTTTCATGTAACTTATTTTATAGATGCGTATTATGTCATGTTTATACAAAGGTTTTTATTATCATGTATAATGTCATGTATTGCAAAGGTTTTTATTAATCATCCATAATAAACGTTATTACTAATAGGTGCTCCATTAGACAACAGGATTAGAAAGTGATTTCAAATTAACAAGAAGAAGAGAAAAGAGTAACGTCAAAAGCAGGAAATGGGAGAGGTAACAGCTTGGGTCTGCTAACTGGGGCACCTGATGAGAATATTGGCAAAATACATCTAGGCAGTGTGAAAGGAGTAGAGCAGGTATCCGTGCCAGAGGTCTTCTTGGTCATTCACCCACTCCATGTTGGCAGAATAATACTCTTGCAATGTATCAAAGTGTCTGTGAAAATTGGAAGAAGCCTCTCTTAGCGCCTAAAAGTATTTCATTTTGTAGTTAACTGCCTGCAGGATTTTGTAGAGCTTTGTAAGCATTCAGAATGTCTGCTTGTTAGAGCTCAATCAAGCAACCAACTTTCTCCAGGGCCAGCATTCCAATGACTACTGTTGCCTTTCCCCTCATCCACTGTACTCAGTTTTACTTGCTGGGCCACTGTGAGCTAAGGCAAAAGGAAATGAGGTGAATAGTTCACACTGGGACTCCTGCACTGACCTGTGTAAAGCTCCACAGCAAGATTGCATGCTGTCGACCACTTGTATATACCAACCTGTTGCTTCCCAAGTCATTATCCTGGTTGTACAGCAAAAATATATGATGCGTACTGAAGGAAGAGTACCATCTTCAGATCCTTTCAAAAGAAGGAGAAGGCCAGAGAATTTCACATCACAAGAATCAATGCCTAGATGCATATCCTGCATGTTTTTCTTATGTTGTGAACTTTCAGTAGCAAAGTATTAAAATATGTGTAAGATCCCGACAGGACATGGTGTTAAAACATTTTCTGTTGAAAAGGAAGTCCTGTATTAGGAAAGTATGATGAGTTAAACACAGAAACCTGCACCACCAATTATCAATGAAAAGAGTGCAAGCATGAAAGACATAATCCCTCTGTGTTAGCAGGCTAGAAATGCAAAATCAGGGACTTTGATAGGCTGAGTTATTCCCTTTTGCATAGTTGAGGTTCCTGTAGGTGGCCAGTTCCTTTGTGGATATACTAGCTTGAGGAAGAACAGAGATACCAAAGTATTGGTTCTACCCTCAGCTACTTGTGGTTCAGACACAGAATATTCTTCATTGAATACAATTCCTAGGATGCAGACATAGACTGCTGAAATGTGACATTGTTACATGTCTACAGGCCACACAGAGGGAGCCCACAGGAGTATGCCATTAAGACATATCTTTGTGTGTATTTGTGAAGCAAAAGTGGAATCTGGAATGTGATGAAGTGGAGGTATGAGTCATAAATAAGCAGATGACGCATTGCTGGAGTAAGTCCTCTGTTTCTCTTGTGCTACATTCTATTATATTCATCCATATGAATTAAACTACTACACTATCTGTTGATCCAATATGTAACAGGTGGCAATGAGTATGAGAGTCTATTTTGCAAGCTTTTACTATTTTGCAGAGTACAACTTGTTGAGGACATGGTTGTCATCAGGATCTGGCAGATATATAAGGTGCTGGTGACACAGTCACTGCAGAAGGACATATCATTACATGTTTTGATATGGGGCATCCAAGGTATGTTATACACTGGGCTTAAGTGTGGCATCTGCTCTACCAACTGTAACTGTGTGCAGGGAGGAAGCAACAGTGAAAGCTATCTTAATCATATGACCAGTGTTCAGGTGGAGCATAGATTGCATCAAATGCTTCAAAGGTTTATTGCTTTCATGAGTAAGTAACGTTTGCATTGCTGTGGGGGTTGCATGACCAAAACATGCGCAGCCTACACAGCATGCTGTTGTGCATCACAAGAAGGTTCAAAGCCTTGTGACATTACCAGTCAAACAATACCCAAGGTATTTGCTCTTATGTCTGTGAATGATACCAGGTGATCTGTGCAGTGAGTCCAGGCTAGCACAGGGTCCATCCTTGATATATGTGTGGGTGAGGGAAACATTCCTACTCTTGAGAGCCCTCATGTACAGATCCTGTCCAGAGTCTATTTTTCACTTATATTTTTTATATGACTTATTCCTGCTAAGTGGCCAGTCACTGACAACACTTCTGCTCTGTCTGGCTGAGTCATGCACTCCAGCCATAATTTTGTATTGACTGCCAAAGGTGTGATGAGTGGCAGAACTGGTTGTCAGCCAGTTCTACCCCAAGCACCACAAAGACATGTTTTTAAATATACTTTTTCACTAAATTTGTCAAAAATCTGATTTCATCCTTTAATCATATTTTAAAAAGCAAGTGTAAAAAGGTTTGAATTAATTTCCTAATAGTTTCCTAAATGAAGATGTAAAATAAAGATTTTAATTACACATAGACCTGTCTCGTGGCAAATGTAGTTGAGTCTGCACAGTGCAAATAGCCTTTATGCATTCACTCACTGTGAGGGTACCTATTTTAAATATACACTGTGGCAATTTTTATATATATGAGTGCTGTGCCAACAAATGATGGACAGAAATCCATTGTTCTTTTGCTCACTACACCACCCCGGTTTGGACCAAGCCTTATGCAAATCAGTCTTGACCCTGTTCCTCATGGAAACAGTCCAGCCCGCACTGCCAAGCCGGGTCCTCCCTGGACCGGAAACAAGCATTCAGGGACCAGTTTGGGGGAAACACCCCTCATCAGCCAGGCTAGCTTGAATCCAGTAAAATAGCAAGCAAGGGACCCACGTCTGGGCATACCCACCCCACTTAGGGTGAAAAGTGCTGCAGCAACAAATGATGGACGGAATGCTGAATGAATAAAACATTCACCCCCAGTCAAGAGATTTGGGTTAAATCCATCGTTCTTTTGCTCACTGCTCCACCCCAGTTTGGACGCAGCCATATGCAAATCAGTCTTCACCCTGTTCTTCATTAGAACAGTCCTACCCAAACTGCCAAGCCTAGCACGCCCTAGACCGGATACAAGCATCCTGGGACCGGTATCAGAGTAACACCCCTCATCAGCCAGGCTAGCTTGAATCCAGTGGCATATCGAGCAAGAGACTCACGTCTGGGGATATCCATCCCACATAGGGTGAAAAGTCCTGCGGCAACAAATGATGGACGGAATGCTGAATGAATCAAACATTCACCCCCCAGTCAAGAGATCTGGGTTAAATCCATTGTTCTTTTGCTTACTATGCCACCCCAGTTTGGACCCAGCCATATGCAAACTAGTCTTGACCCTGTTCCTCATGGGAACAGTCCCGCCCGAACTGACAAGCCGGGTCCTCCCTGGACCGGAAACAAGCATCCTGGAACTGGTTTCGGGGAATACAAGTTAAGTGGTTTTATTGACTTTTTTATTTAATTTTACCTATCCCGTCGTCTGTTGACTTCCACTTCATGCTGCCCCACCTCGGCCCACTGCTCTTACCTGTGCCGGCCACGCCTGACCCCTGGTCAGGTTGTTTCATTGAAACAGATTATAAGCTGTTATATCTTGACATTAGGTATGAGTTGCTAGTGTATGTAGATGTTAAGCAGAGTCAGTTCTAAATGACTACATCATAAATTGAAAGTAGTGTAGTTGCTGGGAAAAGCAGTTTTGATAGATTATCTTGCAATGCTGCTTACTTTTGTGGAGCAGAATGCTGGAAAAGAAGAGAAGAATACTGTAGCATTGATTTGTGTCACTATTGTGATCATAATGAAGTGTCTTAATATGAGTGAATTAATATTATAGCTGTTAAGAATTATAATGATTTCCAGATTACCAAGGATTATGTGCAATCAAAGTATCCATCTGTAAGGACAAGTATAAGAACATTTGGCCAGCATACAGAAAATGCAGAAAAGTTGAACTTTGATAGTTATCTGTTGACGAGAAGAGTGCACTACCTAGGTGGACAAAAGCAAACTTAGTGGATCATGTTCAGAAAGCTCATCCATACATGCAAATAGAGAATGTTGAGAAAACATTTCTCATGAATAGGAATGGGTTTGCATTTTCAGTAGTGGGGTAGAGGTTTTAGTGTTTGTGATAAAAAAAGATGGCTAACCTCTCTCCTAATACTCATGTTGAATGTCCCAAATGCCCCATGTCAGAATCGGCATTTGATATTGTTAGAATAATTAACAGATTACCAATTTGTTGTCATTTTGTTCTTGGTTTTGTAGATTATTTTTGAAATGGATGGAGATGAATTAGTAGAGATGATTCTGAATAGATTGTTCTTTGCTTTACAAAAGTTTGTTTTTATAGAGGAGCGCCGGAAGGTCACTGTGACAATGGGGTGACGTTAAACTCGGAAGATATGAAATAATTTCTGGTTGCAAAAGGTGCGAGTCATTTTAGGATGGTGTAAATGAGTGCTGAAAAATAGTGCAATGGGTAAGAACAGCTAGGAGTCTTGTTTTGAAAATTTGACAGAACATATTCAAAAGCAACAGGTGTTCGATCACAGTGCTATAGGCATAAGTATATTTGCATTCTTAAGGGTTTGTGGTGATTTTAGAACATTCTTTTAGGTGGTACTGTCACAGCCACGCTTCCCTGTGCAAGACGTTTGGCAGAGAACCAGGATGTGCGGGAAAGGGCCGAGATAGGGGGGCGTGGTCTAGTGTTGCAGCACTCCTGTGTATCAACGACTCTCCCATAAGTCTGTGCTAATCGCAGCTGAACTCCTCGGATGCAGCAGCATAAAGGCTGCACCTGGGAGTCCTACAGACGCCTGCAATTATCCTGCAATAACCACACTCCACACTGTTGTAGTAGCGTAAAAGGACATTTATTAGGACAATGTTGCTAACATACTAATGAAGTTTATTAACATTAACAATAGTTCCAAAATATGAATCCTGACATAACCCGGACAGTTTCATTCTCCCCGCACAATTCACAAATCATCTGCTCCCACTTCTCCAGTAATACCATCTCATTTGCTTCATTCCTCCCCCTTTCACTTGCTGACCTCATTCCCTATACCCAATCTCTCCTTCACTTGCCCTCCAAACATCCTCCTTTGAAGATCCTTCCTTTGCTCATTGCATCCCGCACACCGCCATCAGTCACCTGTGCACCCTTCCACCCCGAGGGGTAGATCTGCCCGTATGTGACTCACCACCCCTTCGAAGTACCGCCAACCAGGAACAGCCCGAAGGGCGGTTGCCTGCCCCTCCGGCAATCCCTTGCACCTTACGCCTCTCAGTAATTAGACCTGTGACACCAAATCGACACATTCCACAGCGCACTTACCACATCACACAATTCCATCATGTAATAAGCCTTCCCCAAACCGCGAAAGGTGCACTCCATCATCCCTGAAAAGACCCCGTTCCTCCTACTTAACCCCCACATGAGCAATCACCTTGATATCATGAATATATGACGCTACAACGCAAACGATTACAACTCATGCCTATACAACGCGGTTTTTACATCGCAACTACCATTACAACGCATGATTTTACAACGCATGCCATTACAACGCATTTTTAGAAACTACCATTACAATGCATACCATTACAACGTATACCATTACAACGCATACCATTACAACGCATAATACTTTTGGGGCAACAGTGGGGTAAGTGTTGGATAGTGTAGGGGTAAAAATTGCTATTCCCACTCCAGTGAGTGCAACAGTAGGGTAAGTGTTGGATAGTGTAGGGGTAAAAATTACTATTCCCACTCCAGTGAGTGCAACAGTAGGGTAAGTGTTGGATAGTGTAGGGGTAAAAATACTATCCCCATGTATCCCAAAACCCATACCCACCCTAACACTAAAAAATCCCCATTACTTACCTTATAATGCGTTGTACTGGCATGCGTTGTAATGGTATGCGTTGTAATGGCATGCGTTGTAGTGACAAGCGTTGTAATGGCATGCGTTGTAATGGCATGCGATGTAAAGGCAGTTGCATTGTAACAGCTGCGTTGTAAAGGTAGTGCGTTGTAATGACAGCGTTGTAATGGTTGTTTCCCTGATATCATGCGCCTGGCAGAACACCCTCATTGCCCTGTTAAACTTCCTCCGAGCCTTATCAATTGCAGCATGTTTGACGGCACCCCTTCAGACCCTGCGTGGCACAAATTCAGTCCAAATGACACATGTTCCAGAAAAATTCTTTTTGATTGCCTCCAAATCCCTCTGCATATGTTGGAGTAAGGTCAGTCCAGATAAGCACACCAAGTCGTTTTCCCCCAGATGAATCCAAAGCACGTCCAGGCAGCCTCTCTGCAGAACCAACTTTGTCAGCCATGGTAAAAGCGCACCCTAACGTATCCCCTCTTTACCCCAACAAAGCCCCTCATGGTGGCTGCTCCTCAAGCCCAGGTTTCACCCATAAACTTTTTGGTCCACATATTTCGCTGCCCACTGTACAAAGGAATGTCCCACAATCCAGACAACCATCTTTGTTCCTGGCCCGCTCAAACATCCTGCAGTAGAAAAGAAAGATGATTACATCTGACACCAGTCCCTCCCCCCAGGCTAGCAGCCCCCACTACTTTCGCATGTATCGCTCGCAGCATCTTGAACTCCACCTACCAATCTGATGAATTCTACCCCAAGACCACCCCAAACACGCCGCCGCAGTTGCTGCGCCAATCCGGAAAAAATGAGTGCTGAAGCTAGCTGTGTCTCTACCTAATCTGCGCCAAGCCATGCATAACACTGCCAATAACTGAAAAGCAGTGACCCTGCTGCCTGTTGCATGACAATATTTCCCCGTTGAACACCTTCCGGGCAACAAAAGGAAAGCGTGCCATTCCAGGACGGGGCAGACCTCACTACAACCACCCTCCGCCAGCCATACCCAATGACCCCTGCCCATCTGATCCGTCTTAGATGTTTCAGCCAGATCACCAACCTCCCGTGGTCGAAATGCACCTCCTTGTACAAAATCCTACCCTGGCGTGCTGTTCCCAACAGTTCCGAGACCCAAAACGCCCCAAAAAGCATCCAGCTCATACAGAGTCTGAAGACTGAAACCTTAAATGGATCATAACAGCACAACGGCAAAACCCCCAACAGCTCCCGCAACAACTCAAACAAAATAGCCCAGAATCTCATCCTTGGCAGGATCGAAACCCAAATACAGTTTACCATAAATGGAGACCCCGGCCAACTTACCCGCAATAGTCATAAGTGACAAGCCTTTATCAATGCAACTAAGAACAAAACTCAGAACTCCCTGCTCAGTGTCCTGCCGCTCAAGGAGCATCACTTCTGAAGAATGGCCCAAAAACTCCCCAAACTCGCTCCATGTCAGCCTATAGCTTCTCCTGGTAGATTCGGCTAACGACTTCTCGACCAGTCCAACCACTCTCCTTCCCCCCAGGCCCAGATGTCTGCCAGCAGTTCTGTTTTGAATTCCTCGCATCCTGGCGACTGACAGCAAAAACTATGCCACTGCGAACGAGACAAGGAATCAGCTATATCATTGCTGGCCCCCGGTACATGCTTCACCCTGAAAACCACATTAAGCTGCAAGCACACCAACATGAACCTTCGCAAAAGCTGTAACACCCTCAGATCTCTCGCTCTTTGCCTGTTCACCAGTTTCACCACAGTCATATTGTCCACATGGAAAAGCCCCATACTGTTCTTCAACTTATATCCCCAAACAACCAGTGCCACCAACAGCGGAAAAAACTCCAAAAAGGCAATGCTCCGTCCTTGACTCAACCAATGTGGTGGCCACTTCCCCCCGCACCATCTCCCATCCCAGAACAGCCCAAAACCCAAAGCGCCGGCTGCATCTGAGAAGACCTGGACCTACCAAACTGTGTTCTCCTCCAAAAAGTCCAAGGACACACCATTGAATTCTTCAAGAAAAGTCTGCCAAACATCCAGGTTAGGTCCGACACCCAAGGAGATTCGCACCCTGTGGCGTGGCAGCACCGCCCCTGACATGACCATGCCGAGACACCTGCAAAAAGTCCTCCCTTCTCTCACCACCCTCCATGCGATATTGAGGACTCCCAGCAACTTCTGCACAGCCCTCAGTTCAATCTTCCATTAACCAATCACATGCAACAGAAAAACCTGGATATCCTCTATTTTCCCCTTCGGGAGACAGGCCACCCATCGCACCAAATCCAGCTCAATGCCCAGGAACGTCAGCACGCAACTAGGCCTGGCCGTTTTCTCAGGCGCCAAAGGCACCCTGAACTCCTGGGTTAAGACCTTAAAATGGTGCAACGCCCAAACACAGTCATCTGAAGCTCTCATCCCCACAAACAAGAAATCTTCAAGGTAATGAGACACCCCTCGTTGTCTGCTGCTTTTGGTGAAAACCCACTGTAGAAATGTACTGAACAGCTCGAACAAGGCAAAATAATTTGGCACAACTCATCAGCAGGGCTTTATCCACATAAATGTCACCCCCAAATTGCATTACAAGCAGAGAGAAATCGACAGGGTGAGTGGGCAGCAAACTGAAAGCAGACTTGACATCACATTTTGCCATTACGGCCTCCCACCCACACCCCCGGACCAGGCGGATGGCATCATCCACCGAGGCGTACAGCACCCTGGTATCATCTTCAGCAATGAAATCATTGACCGACCCACCCTCAGGCCAAGATAGGTGGTGAATCATCCTGAATTCTCCCAGCTCTTTTTTGGGCACCACTCCCAAAGGGGAAATAATCAAATCTGCCAAAGGCCATTCGAAGAATAGGCCAGCAATCCTACCCTCTGCCACCTCCTTATCCAGCTTCGCTGCCACCACATGGGGAAGTTATCTTGGCGACTTCAAGTTGTCCACCCGTCTGCGCCCTCTCGGACCCTGGTACCCCACCCAAAAAACCTCAGTGAAACCCCACTTCCGACGCAATGCCACCTCCTTGTCAGGGTAAACCGAGAGCCATGGACCCAAAGCTTCCACTCTAACTGGGGTAGGGCCCCTTCGCTCCAGTTTGCCCTCGGCCTCTAGAGGCCTTCCACTCCTCTTCAGGGCTGGCCAACATAAAACATTGTGTGACAGGATGGCGCTCTCCGCACTTGGAACATTCATGTTTAAACTTACAGGGGAGCCTAGAGCAGAATCCCTTATTAAAGTTCCAGGTGGCCTCCGTGCATATCCCGCTCCCCCCTGCTCCCTGCGGAGTTGCATGGGGCTGACAGGACTGATATGTCACTAGCAGGCCACTGGCTGTATGTGTTGACACTAGGATTGAGTGGACGACATCCACTACATCCAAAGTTCCAAATCCACCTCCCCCCATGGCTTATCCGGGTTAATAGTGTCCCTGGCCCGAAACTCCTCATCATAGCTCAGCCAGGCATATCCCCCAAAAGACATCTGTTCTTTGGGAATAATGTCCATGTATTTCAGAAAAGTGGTCGCCCTGTCTAAATGTGGCTCACAATAAATGCTAGCGTAAATCAAGAAAGCAGAGGTCCAATTTTCCATGTTAATGGGCATCCTCGGTCTCCTGGTCAACTCCCACTCTTCCTCCTTGGATCCCTCTTTGGCCTGAATCTCCCTATGTAGGAGCTTGAAAACATCAACATATTCATGCTTCCAAATCCTAATCTTGGTTTTCTCTGACAAATGAGACCCAAAAGGCATCACCAATCCCAAGTTGGGCAACCTCTTCTTATGCTTATCCTCCTCAGTCTCTTCTTTCCCATCTGACCTCACTGTCCTGTCCATCTGGATCCCGGTACCAACCAACTGCTTACTACCCTCCCCTTTAAGTGGTTCACCCGGCGCCGCCACTGCGCCCGTCCGTGCGGTCTGTGGTTCTACCAGCACACCATCCCCCACCCCCACTGACCTACAAGGCTTACACTTAGAAATCATTTCCCCCACGTAGCATGATGCCCATCACTTGCCTTTACCTGGCAACACTTCACTGCTCACAACCTTTTCTCTGCACTGACCTCCACTGCTCCGGTGCCCAATGGGTTTGGCACTCACCTTGGCCGCACTTGCCACCTGCAAAACACCAACTTCGCCAGTTGTCTTCACCGCTGTCCCAGGCCTCACCAATGACTCATCTTCGTCGACATGCAACTCCCCTTCCTCCCATTCGTCACTATCATCCTCATAGTCAAGCATCAGCTCCGAATCACCTACAGGCTTGTCACACACAGGCTTCTGTACCACATGTTTCTGACACTGCACAGATGCTTCACGTAGCAATGGGCGATCATCCGATGCAAATCTTTGTGCGTGACCCCTTGACGGAGGACAGGCCACCATAGACCCCCCTGGTGCATAGGGCCAACGTCCTGGGGACGTCTTGCGCCCGCTGGTATTGCCACTTTTCTACCACCTCACCCACCGGACTCACTCCCCCCTTGCCCACCTGGATGCTCCAACCTGGGGGGTCCCTTTGAACCACAGGGCCTCGAGACATACTGGCTGTTGCCTTAACTCCCTCTCGGTCCTGTTCTTCGGGGACCCACACTCACCATCCCTTATCACTTTGGTCACCCGTTCCTTTTGCCCTTCCCTGGGGGTTCAATAATCTGGGGATCCCATGTCACTGGTGTGAGATCAGCCGCCCTCTCCCTGGCCTTACACATGCATGCCCATCATTCCACTGCCTCCTGAATGAGGAGGCGCTGCTCCCAGATATGCGCCTCCAAATATATTCCCTGCCACCTGCTGGTCAGGGTGTCCCCTGGTGCGGGAGGCCCCCCTCCCTCCACAGGGTCCGCTGACCCACTGCCATGAGCCAAAGTAGGGGCCCCCTCCCTGACCAGCCCTCTCTTCCCCTGTCTAGGAGTGGCCCACTTTCTTTTCTTCATTACAGGGCCTTGGTACCCAGTCATTTGCCTCTCAGGAATCCCAGGTGAGCCTCACTGAGAGGTCTATTGGCCTGCCTCCCCCTGGGAGGTCCAAAGACTCTGTCATGTTTGCTTCGTTGGCACACGGCAGTGTGGCCTCCATGAAAACAGGCTCCGCCCCCTTCTCCAACAGTCCAGAATCATTCCCCACAGGGAGGTGCACCGGGAGGCTTTTCCTCATTCCCCTGCACTTTGCTCCCCCTGTCACCCACTTGGGGTGCCGCCCGTGGCCCGTCGATGACTGCCTGACAGGTGGTGGCTTGGGGAGGTAAGCCGATGATCACGTCGGGTGACGCATCCCGACCCAGGCCTGGTCGAGGATGCCCGGCTGCAACAGGTCATCCCAACCTGCCTTGCCCAACGTAACCAGGGCAGCCTGGACCACCTTGCTATCCGGCACTGACATGCCGGCCGCCTCCAACGCCGCAAAACACAAAGGTAGGCCTCACAGGAGAAACCCCAGTTACTTTTTCAATCCCCTCCCAGTGGTGCTTGGTGTTAGGAAAAGGCCAGATACTCCTCTCCTGACACCTTTATAGCTCTATCTAAAACCCACCCCATCCTCTAACTTGACCTATTCCCACCTTGTCCTCTGGCCAGCATGAAGCACCCCGGGGGAAGGCTGGTCTGGTGCGACCTTCACTTCCCCCGGGGGCTGGCATTGTGCTAATGTTTTTCTGAAATACCACTTATGTGATTTCTTGGAGGCCTCTGCCAGCGGTTGATGGGAACACTCCAGACTCTTTGTTCCCGACAACACATGTGCTGGCTTTTGAGCATACCTCCTCCACAGATATCTTCCCCTCTGGAAACTTGCAAAACAAAAAGTGTACAAAAGAAATATACAAACAGCTGACTGTTCTTCTTTGTTGGTAAGGTGCATGTTTATCTACCTAATTGGATATCTGAAAACTCTCCGTCCCTTGCTGTGATTTGGTGAGTATTACAGATGGTGAAATATTTTCTCTGCTAAAAGAAAGAAAAAACTGTTATACTTGTTCCTCCTGAAACGATCGAAAAAGTAAAGACTATTATTTTTTATACTATTTTGGTAAACCTTGGAATCATTACTCCTCTGATGGATAAAGCACAAAGCTGTCTGTTCATAAGAGGGTTTTACAGCATACTCGAGCTATAGTGAACTGTGACCCGAGTTACCCGGTAGCCAGGCATTTTAAAGATGTACATAACAGCAGCCTTAAGCATTTTAAGTACTTTGTATTGGATTCTATACCATTATCTAAACGTGGTGGGAATAGGGAATCCAAACTTAGGCGCCTAGAAACAAGATATATTCTGGAACTTAACACTAAACAGCCAAATGGGCTGAACACGAGTGAAGATTTATACACTTATCTTTAAAATGTCAAAAAAGTTTTTCTTGAGTAAGAGCTTCCTGTTGAGCAGGAGTGTTATATGCACTTCTGCTTCAAATTAGGTTGAGCTATCTACGTGTGTATGAATAATACAAAGAAATCTCTCAGCATATATGAGTTGTTTATGAAACGTTGGGTGTTTCTATAAATCTTCATATCATCAAATGTAGATGTTTTTATACATTTATGTATATATTTAAATTTACATATTTATGGTTTTTGTAGGTTGCAAACCTTTTTTTACACCTTTTTTAAACTTTTCTAGTGGAGTGTTTTAAGGTTGAAATGTATTTTATATTGAGGATATGTAAAAACATTTGTGGGAATCAACCTTGCTGCTCTTGATCAGTTGTATTTTATATCTTTTTCTTCTTCTCTGTGTATATAATTATTTAAAAATATCATTTTAGATGGTATAATGTCGTTTGGCAGCTAGTTCAGAAATTTGCACATTGTGGTTAATTATTGACACGTTCTGATTGCACTATATTGTATATTTGCACAAACTGGTGGTTTTAGCATATAGGACCTAAAATATTTTTTAAGATCTCTTTTTTTAGGTGGGTTTTAGGTGGTATTATCTTTTTTTTTAACCTTTGGTATCCATTTTAACATGCAATTATTTGTAATAATGTGTACTTGTATTATACAATAGATTATACATTCTCCCTGTTTTATCGATTTGTCAGGTTGAGATAGTACTTTACCAGCATACTTTGGAGCTACTGTAATCACTACATTTTTATTACTGTATTTATACAGGGATATAGATTTGTGTAGTATTTTTACTATGTCTATATGGATTGCCATTGGTCACCTGCACTTTAAAAATTCACCTATCCCTCCTAAGCGCTGTCATGTGATCAAGGCCGCTCGTACGGCCGAAACGCGTAATGGCAACATGGTGATGGTTGGAAGAAAATAAAAGCAACTTGCACTATATTGGGTCTGCTCTTGCCGTTTGTTCTTGGAGTACTGGAGTACTGGGCTTGTTTGCAGCTGTATTTGCCGGATTGACCGCCTCCGGATAAGTGGACCCCCTCTCTTGAAGTTGGCTCTGTGGTTGGAGGTCATTTGCCTACGGATCGCCGAGCTGTTGACACTTCGTCAGTTTCTGCTGGTGTTGGAGTAGATGGCGCGGAGGTTCCGGAAGCACTTCAAAGTTATTCTGGTTCAGGAATCTACGGAGCCCCCTGTGTTAGCGCCTTTCACGTAAGGAGTTGACGGAGCCAAGTTGAGAATCGAATCTCGGTAGTACCGGCAAGTAACAAGCGAGGCACAGAGCTTGGAAGCCGTGACGGGATCGTTTGCATCGGCATTGTGGCACTGTCTCCATCCAGGTACATTTGCGCTACAACAATACACAGGTTGGGAGGTTTTGAACTGTGGTAGTTCTTTTCACCGTAAAGATTGAAGTGTAACGGGGTCAGACTCCACAACGGTGCGCATTTTAAAATTATTACACAGCTTCTAACTTTCACCATGTTTGCCACAGCGATAAGGGATCGCGAGTCTGCAGCGGAGGAAATGTTTCAAGACAATCCTCCAAATAGACAGCAACCAAGCGACATTGGGAGTGAAAATACACGGACAGGAGTAAAGGGGCTAAAGGAAATTTACCGCATCTTGGAGAAATTAATGCGACAGGAAACAGCAAAATGGTGGGAGGCTAAGTCCCTCCAGAAATATCTTGATGTTGGAAGGATACCGAGGGGGCTAAGAATTATGCTAGCCCCCAGTTACGATGCCCCAAACCCACTCATGATGTTGGAGTGGGCAGAGAGCAATTTGGACTCCTCGCGGCGTTTGGTTCAGATCTTAGTCAAATACGCCGAAATAGATCGAGAGGAGCTGCAGAAAAAGATTGAGTTGCTTACAACTGAGATTGATTTACAAGGTGATGTACAACAAAGAAAGAAATACCATGATGAAATGACAATTCGATTGAATAAAGAGGAGGAGAAAATAAAGCATAGAAAAACATATAAATTTCAGAGAGATAAGGATGATTATGCCAACGGGCAAATCTTTACATTTGCTAAAATGTACGATTCCTTTAGGAATAAACCAACACGAAATAGAAAGTATCCCCTGGAACATAATGAAATTCAGGGGAGGCAGTATCGGCATCAGAATTAAGTTCAGTCACTGAAAGTGAAACGGAGGGTGAAAATACTGATGTCAGGGTAGCTCTGGGAGCAGTGAAACCGTCCCTGGGTGAAGAATTGGAATGTTTAAGAAGAAGCCGTCGGGAAACCCTTAGATCAGGTGTTGCTAATCCGGCAAAAAACGAAGGACAAAGAGCCGGCGGGAACGTAGAAGGGCAACCAGAAAAAGGAGGAAGCAACACAAATTCCAAACCAAAGAGGGGACGGGGCCAATGGAGAAGGAGGCAGTAAATGATGATGTGGACATTGACAAAAGGGACAAGAGTAATATGGACAATACGATTGTTAATTTAACGGATGTTAATTTCAGTACAGTTGAACAGGAGATTTTGTCCTTAGGTCTGTCATTCTGTCCCAAAACCAACTTAAATTATGCGAATACAAGAGCAGATATTTATAAATTTGTGAGAAAATTAAAACTCCAGAAGTACCATAAAACAAAAGCTGGGCAACAGGAATCATTAAGTGGGGAGAGAAATGATGACCCACTGGGCTGTGGTATGATAAATAGTAACCTCACTGTTTCTGATTTAAGTACTCTAAAGAATTTGCATAGTTTAAGTTGTGAAAATCCTGAGAACGAAGATAGTTTTAGGGATCTAACTACTCAGGATCTTTTGTCCCCTAGATTTGAAACCTGTGCTAAGCCTGACACGGAGTTTAAAGAAAAATCCAAATTTGTCCCTATGATGCCAAAGGATTCTTTGGATATGTTTAGCGAGAATGTGGTTAAGGAAATTAAACAGCTTCATGCTCACACAAAGTAAAACTAAAACCACTGATTTTGATTGGAAATATGGACAGGTGATGTCTAAAATTAAGGATGATAAGCAAATAGTGGTCAGGAAGGCGGATAAAGGTGGGAATGTGGTTCTATGGTCTTTGAATGATTATTCTGAAGAAGCAGCAAGACAATTAAATGATACTGATTGTTACCGCAAAAGTTCTTTTCTTAAATTTAAGCTAGCTCAGGATGAGTTTTTTAACAAACTATTGGCTTGGAGAAGTACAGGGTTGCTTAATTTGCAGGAGTTTAAGTATCTCAAGAAAGAGAACCCCACAATCCCGGTGCTGTATTTCCTTCCAAAAATCCATAAATCATTAACAAAGCCACCAGGTAGACCAATCATTTCCGCTTGTGATGGGCCATTGGCTAATATGTCTGTTTATATTGATTCTTTTTACAGGAACACATGAAATCACTGGATTCTTATGTACAGGATACTACTGATTTCATTAGCAAAATTGAAAATATAATTTGGCAGGATACCTATCTTTTATTGGCTGTGGATGTAGTATCATTATACACTTGCATTAGAAATAGTGATGGAATGAAAGCAGTCGAATACTTTTTATCTGCTGAAATTTGCTAAACATAACCAGATGATATTGGACCTACTGCTTTTTTGTCTTGAAAATAATTTGTTCCTTTATAAAAATCAAATATATCAGCAGATACAAGGTGTGGCAATGGGGGCCAGCTTCTCCCCTAGTTATGCCTGTCTCTTTTTGGGATGGTGGGAGAAGCTGGTCCTCAAAAGAAATATGCTCATACTTTGGAAAACAAGGTAATTGTTTGGTTAAGATTCATAGATGACTTGTTTGTCATCTGGAATGGAACAGAACAAGAAGTACATGAGTTCCTTGGGGAAATCAATACGAATAATCTCAATCTGAAGTTTACGTACTCTATTAGCCGTGTTAGCATAACCTTTTTGGACACTGAAGTATATATCTGTGGTAACAAACTGGCAACAACCCTTTTTAGAAAATCTACTGCTGGCAATGCCATATTACATGCTTCAAGCTCACATCCACAACACCTCATACATAGCATCCCCTATGGGGAAATGCTTAGGATTCGGAGAATATGTAGTGAGGATTTGGATGCTCAGGAAAAACAACAGGAATGTAAAAATAGATTTCTAAATAGGGGTTACAAGGAACAGACAATTGAGACTGCAATAGCCAAATCAAGAAGTAAAGCAAGGCAGGATCTGATAAAACACCGAGTCAGGTCTGGTCACGTATCATACAATGTACCAGACAATACAGCGAGACTAATACTGGGGTACTCCAGACAGGAGGGTCAGATTAGATCCATTATACGCCGTAACTGGCACACGGTATTGGGTGATCCAGTTATTGGAAGTTCTTTACCTAAACAACCAGCTATTACTTTCCGTAGGGCACCAACGATGGGTAATGTTTTGGTAAATAACAATCCAGAGGACATTGAACCTAGCTCATGGCTTAAGCAAAGGAAAGGTTTTTTTAAATGTCCTTCTTGCAAAGCCTGTCAATTTGGTGTGAATACCAAAACATATCAGACACCATTTAGTGATAGGGTCTACCCAATAAATAAATACCTGTCGTGTAAAACTGAATTTGCAGTCTATGCTTTGCAATGTAGTTGTAATTTGCTCTATATTGGGAGCACAAAGCTGTCTGTTCATAAGAGGGTTTTACAGCATACTCGAGCTATAGTGAACTGTGACCCGAGTTACCCGGTATCCAGGCATTTTAAAGATGTACATAACAGCAGCCTTAAGCATTTTAAGTACTTTGTATTGGATTCTATACCATTATCTAAACGTGGTGGGAATAGGGAATCCAAACTTAGGCGCCTAGAAACAAGATATATTCTGGAACTTAACACTAAACAGCCAAATGGGCTGAACACGAGTGAAGATTTATACACTTATCTTTAAAATGTCAAAAAGTTTTTTCTTGAGTAAGAGCTTCCTGTTGAGCAGGAGTGTTATATGCACTTCTGCTTCAAATTAGGTTGAGCTATCTATGTGTGTATGAATAATACAAAGAAATCTCTCAGCATATATGAGTTGTTTATGAAACGTTGGGTGTTTCTATAAATCTTCATATCATCAAATGTAGATGTTTTTTATACATTTATGTATATATTTAAATTTACATATTTATGGTTTTTGTAGGTTGCAAACCTTTTTTTACACCTTTTTTAAACTTTTCTAGTGGAGTGTTTTAAGGTTGAAATGTATTTTATATTGAGGATATGTAAAAACATTTGTGGGAATCAACCTTGCTGCTCTTGATCAGTTGTATTTTATATCTTTTTCTTCTTCTCTGTGTATATAATTATTTAAAAATATCATTTTAGATGGTATAATGTCGTTTGGCAGCTAGTTCAGAAATTTGCACATTGTGGTTAATTATTGACACGTTCTCATTGCACTATATTGTATATTTGCACAAACTGGTGGTTTTAGCATATAGGACCTAAAACATTTTTTAAGATCTCTTTTTTTAGGTGGGTTTTAGGTGGTATTATCTTCTTTTTTAACCTTTGGTATCCATTTTAACATGCAATTATTTGTAATAATGTGTACTTGTATTATACAATAGATTATACATTCTCCCTGTTTTATCGATTTGTCAGGTTGAGATAGTACTTTACCAGCATACTTTGGAGCTACTGTAATCACTACATTTTTATTACTGTATTTATACAGGGATATAGATTTGTGTAGTATTTTTACTATGTCTATATGGATTGCCATTGGTCACCTGCACTTTAAAAATTCACCTATCCCTCCTAAGCGCTGTCATGTGATCAAGGCCGCTCGTACGGCCGAAACGCGTAATGGCAACATGGTGATGGTTGGAAGAAAATAAAAGCAACTTGCACTATATTGGGTCTGCTCTTGCCGTTTGTTCTTGGAGTACTGGAGTACTGGGCTTGTTTGCAGCTATATATATATATATATATATATATATATATATATATATATATATATATATATATATATATATATATATATATTTGATTTCTTTTGCAACTTGTAGTAGGGAAGGAGTTCATACTTCTACATCTTTTTGAGTCTATATTGAGACTTACTGTTATTTATGAGGCAATGATCACTATGTCTACTTGATTTAGGAAGTGCTAGTTTAGTACATACATTTACCTACATTTTTGCTTTCACTCTCCTTGCACATTGCACACGCCAGTTTCTAGCATACTGGTGGGAAAGTTGGAGGTAGTAGGTAAGAACCTATACTTAAAATATAAACACATGCATATATATATATAGATGAGTTCTAAAGCCACACACTTTTTTATTTATTAGATACACTGTGAACACTGAAAACTAAAGGTATCAGCAGCCTTGAGGACTCATGCGGCTACATTAAGGGATCCAAGAACTTCATCTTTTGTTTTCTCCACTTTCCCTTTCCCCGGAATACTAGTCTCACCTGGACGCTGTTTTACCCTTCAGGCAGTACAGGGCCCTGGTGGTGTAGGGAATTTGCTTCTGGCATTCACGTCTCGCTCCCACAAGATTGCACAGCCATATCAGGCATGGTTGTGATTGAACATTACAGGTTCAGAGGGAAATTCAATGCAGTGAGGGATTAGGAGGTACAGAAGGCTTGTGCAAATATTTAGGCTTTTTACAGGTATAATAAACAGAGGAAAGTGAAAGAGCGTTTGTTCAAAATAAGTGATTAAGTGAAAGAATGCGTTGAGAGGTTCTTTTCCTTAACCATTTAATGTCACTCCTCATATGTTACTTCTGTGTCTTCCAATGTTGCAAAATAACGAGAAAAATTACCTTTCAAAATATTGCAGATATACTGAAAATTCCAAGATCTAATTCTGCTGCAACCCTGGGAAGGAAAGGCTGATAAGAGAAGAGATCAAGAGAAGGTCAACCTCACAAACACACGTAACTCATAATACTGATATGATCATCCCTAAAACATCTTTCCCATCACCCATCTGCCCAGAAAAAGACATTACTGGATCTCCCATCATCCACCTGCACAGAAAGTGACATCACTGAATTCCCCGTCATCTACTTGGAGAGGAAGTGACTTTACTGGTTTTCCCACCAAAACCATCCTTAAAAGAAGAAGAGCTAGAGGACTTAATTTCCCATCCCCCATCAGCACAGGAAATGACAAAACAGCACCCTGCACTCCTCCCTCCTCTCAGGACTTACTTGATGGCAACTGTAACACAGATGGGCAGCGAGTGAGCCAAAGGCATTCCTGTCTGCTTTAACCTGCACCAAATGCTGGTTTGCCAGCATCCACCCACCCAGCCACACCCCCACGCAAAAACTAACAATTCCCTGTAAACTCCTCCCAACACACATGCCACACAATCACAAACAATGCATATACTCCCACCCTACACTATACGCCACGACAAACTCACACATCAACACCCATTCACATGCATGCTTCTAAACACAGAAATGCTCAGCAAACACACAACTGAAATATGGGACCTGCTCAAAAGCAACGCACCCAACATCCTCTTCATCACAGCGACCTGAGTCAACCCCTCATTGGCTCCTGATATCGCCATGCCAATCTCAGCGGGCTACAAGATTGCTCAACAGGACCGCCTTCACAAGCCAACAGGACTCACTATCATCTACAAGGAATCCATCAAATCACAGCATTCATAGACAACGCCACCCCATTCTCGGAACACCTGCAATTCAAGCTCCAAATCACTGAAAACTTCACTTTGGACTAAACCCTCGTCTTCTGACCACCCAGACCACAAGTCACCTTTACCAACTTCATCACCAACTTAATCGCTTTAATCATCATCAACTCTAGAACCCACAAACCCACATTCTACTCAGTGACCTCACCTTTCACCTAGAAGATCAAAATGACCCCTGCTTCACAGCACAGCTTTAGCAAGATCGGACTCACCCAGCTCATCCCAGAACCAACACACTCTTCAGGACACACACTAAACTCTATTTTCCCCAAAAACAACAGCATCAAATACAACTCAACCATACCGCTCACATGGACTGACCACTACATCATCCACTGCTAAATTAACACACCTCAAGCCAACACCTGTAGCATGTTTAGCAATCCAAGCCATAGCTGGGGCACAATCACAGAAGCAGACTGGCACATTGCCCTCAGCTTGAATCAACCTAGCCCCACAGACAGCCACAATAAGGACATCAACAACTTCAACAACTGAATCAAGAAATGCGTGGACCACCTCACACCCATCAAACCCAACAAGCATAGTAGATCAAACAAGCAGGCCAGCTGGTACACAGAAGATCTCTGAGACATCAAAAGATACTGTAAACAGATAGGAAGGAAATAGAGAGCCAGCCATGACACCACTAATAGAACTACCTGCAGGGCTACCCTCATACGCTATCACCAGCAAATATGAGACACCAAGAAAGAATCACTAGTGGACTACATCAAAGGAAGCTCCAACAGCTGCAAGCAGATTTTCACCATTGTAAAGGACTTCTCCTCACCCTCAGACACTGTCAACAACAGTGCTGTCTCACAACAACTCTGCGAAAACCTATCTAACTTCTTCTACAGCAAATTTGCAAACATCTACACCCACTTCACACACAAACCCAACCCCAGAGCACTCATCAATAACCTACTCACCAACAACCAAGACAGCCACCTAACTGAATGGACAACTCTCACTAGAAGCAACACAGCAGCAATCATGCGGACCATCCATTCAGGGCCCCAACGGACCAATGTCTCACCACATCTACAACCTGGGAACATCACCAATCAGCACCATCCTAACCCTCATCATCAATTCCTCCATCACGTCCTACACTTTCCCAATGAATGGAAACTTGCAGAAATCAACGCCCTCCTCAAGAAGCCCACAGCCGACCTGAATCAACTGGAGAAAAGTCCGAACCATCTCCCTACTTCCCTATCCAGCCAAAGGGATTGAGAAAGCCATCAACAAGCAACTCATCTCAAACTTAGCCATCTTCTAAACAACACTCAATCAGGATTCAGAAAGAACCACAGCACTGAAACAGCACTCATCACTGCCACCAATGACATTCAAATCATCCTGGACCCAGGAGGAACAGTGGCCCTCATCCTGCTCGATCTCTCCGTGGCCTTCGACACTGTCTCCCATAACACGCTCATCAGAAAACTCCACAGCACAGCACAAGGATCAGTTCTCAAATGGATCTGTTCCTTGCTCACAGGAAATACCAAAAGGGTCAGGCTGCCACCATTCACATCAGAGACCAAGACAAAAACTGATTTTGGAATCCCACAGGGATCGTCCCTTAGCCCTGTCATGCAGTCCCTACTAATCTGTAGGACCTGCACGTTTGTTGGACAACATAAACTTTGGGCGAGGTGCCTAGAGTGATTCGGGGCACCCCCACCAGATATGTTGGCCTAGATACCAGCTAGCTCACAGTGCCACCTTAAGCCCACCTAATATTACCATGGAGTGAATAGTAAGCCTGGATGGTGAACTCCGCTCCGCTCACGGAGTTTGTGGAATTTTCCGCACTCCGCGTTATGCGGAGCTCGCGGAGTTCGGAAAAACTCAGCTTCGCTCCGCGTAGCAGAGTATTTTTCCTCGCTCGTGTTTGTCAACGTCAAATTGGCAAGCGCGAGCGAGGAAAATCCACCTCCCGGCCAGATTTGTCCTCGTTCGTGATCGTCAACATCAAGTTGGCAAGCGCGAGCGTGGAAAATAAACCTCCCGGCGAGATTTCTCAACGCGGTGGGTCAGGTTTCTCATTGCGAGTGGTCGCGTATGCTCGCGACCGCTCGCGTTGAGAAACTGCCCGTTCGCGTAGAGAAAGCTGCCACTCGAGTAAAATCTACTTGAGCGGCTGAAAGGAAAGCAGCGCCCGCTTGCACTGAGCATGGTGCCGTTCGCGATGATTGCACAGTGTGGACAGGCAAGCAGCACTGAAAATCACAGCGAATGGCATTTTTCTATCGCACTCCACCGCTTGCGGAGCTCCGCGTAGCACGGTAGAGTTCTTTTTCCACTTCGCAGAGTTTCACGTAGCGCAACTCCGCCCAGTGTTAGTGAATAGCTTCTGGCAACCACTCAACATGACAACCCTGACTCCTCAGAGATCGTGGAAACAGGTCAGAGGCTTTCCCTCAGTCACTCATGCTTACTTGTGCTCACAGAAATATACAGAATACAAAGTGGGACGTTTTCGATAGATTCTTTGAACCAAAGTTATTCTTGTATAGAGTAAATAGTAGATACAGTTCTACCATGGTGCTAAAACAATGAGTATATGCAGGCATATAAACAAGGCAGTAATCAGGCATACCTCTACTATGCAAACCCTACTCTGAGTGTACCTAGAGTGTATGTAGGTGTGAAGCTGCTGCAGGGATTCTGCACATACACAGAACTATGCGCTGGAAAATGGGACCTCGGTGTATAGGGGCTAGGCCTTCCCACCACCTTAGTGCCCACGATCCCAGGACCGACTAGCTATAGTGTCTCACTCGCTCTCCTACACACTCATGAAGAAGCAAATGATTAGACACCCCAGAACACAACACTCCCGGATCTCTCAGGATTCGGGTAACAAGACACACCTTTTCACTCACACTCTCGTACCTGTCCACAATAAGAACTGACTGAAACATGAATATAGTTTAACATGTTTATTTCAACTATCGTGTTCTAAAATGCAGTATACGAGCCACAACCAGCAGCAAAATGCATAATATTAGGGTATTACGCTGGTTTGGCTCTCGAGACCGGGGCATTGGACTACAGCCCCCGTGAGCCACCCCGTCTGCCCTGACGTTGTTCCTTGCACCCGGAGGCACTTATCTGCAGTTGCGAGACCCCGCTGCGCGGGACCCCACTGGTTTAGCTCTCGAGACCAGGGCATTGGACTACAGTCCACGTGAGCCACCGCACCTGCCCTGACGTTGTTCCTTGCGCCCTGAGGCACTTATCTGCAGCTGCGAGGCCCCGCTGCATGGGACCCTGCTGGTTTGGCTCTCGAGACTGGGGCTGGGACTCGTGGACTGTTACTATTCAAACTGTGAGTTGCAGACGTATGTATACTGATTCTCTAATTTCCATCTCTTTCTAGATTCAGGAAAAGTTCTGTGTGCCCTCATTCTATAGTTTTAGCCAGTGCCCTCGACAGGGCCTATTGCTATTGCTTCCACGACAATCACCTTGGCACTCCAAGATTTATCCTTGCATTATAGCCACTTTCGAGATGGGGAAAAGGAAATCTACTGACAACAACGGGGGTGGGAAGACCGAGGGGCCACGCAGGAAAGCCAGTAAAACAAAAATGGCTTGTGAATCAACAGTTAACAACTGTGTTCTTGATCGCATTGACGATCTATTGGTAGAATGCCATGACATTTTAGCTCCTGTTACTAACTCAGCTACCCCAGGCCATCTGCAACCTTCTGCCTAGTCAGTCCCTTCCCCTCGTCCAAATTACAACCACGTTAAATGAATCCCTTCTATATTTACCAAGCGTACCACAAGGAGCGCCAAGAATAAGCCCCAAAGACACACCACCATTACGCAATATGCACCAGTGGAGAATGATATGGAGGTAGGGGCACCTCCCTTTCCTATTGTAGTGGCAGGCAAAAGTTCAATAGATAACATCATTGACACCAATACCACCACCAACATTCCTTTGGCCAATCGATTCTTACCACTCCACAATTTGCCTGAAAACATGATGGGAAGGCAGACAGAAGCAGAGAGTGCCCCTCCGTCACCAAGTCCAGCTGCTGCTCACACGGACATTGAGAAAGTGTCAACTGAGAGGAGGGGTGAGGGACACCTAGAAGAGCATCTAACAGTAGGGTCGGATACTTTTAGGATTATCTCTGAACTTAGGGATGAAGTTACCTCACTAAAATCATTAATTCTAGTACTCACCAATCAGGTTAAGCTTCTCGTGGAAAAAGATCAACATAGAGTGCATATCTTCGAACAGACCCCTAGATCGCCACTGAATCAGGCCATTCCACTAGGTAGAAATGCCACCTCAAAGTCCATAAGCAACCTAGCTCCTCTAATGTCCATTCAAACTTGCTACCCAATAAAACTCACCAACTCGAAGGCTTTGGAACCAGCGGGTAGCAGTGACATTAACTCAGCTGATATCGAACGCCACCACAGTCAAAGGTGTGAACAAGACCAACGCTCTTCTGAGAGCATTTTTATGATTATTGTGCCTAAAATCCCATCTTATACCAAATATGAAGATAACAACTCTCTGATCAATAAATCAATCCATTGGATCCGGAAAATAAAGGGGTGTAGGTCTGTCATCAGGGACGACATTCTCTGGGCAAAAAGACTAAACCACCACACCTCCCAAACAGATTCTATTGAACAACACCTAAGAGACGAGAATTTAGCACATAATCTTATAGCTCTGGAGGCAAGATCATGCTCACCTTCACCCACCAACATCCAGATGAAATATAATCCCTTTGGTATACCTCAGCTCCAAGTCCACAAAAGGCATGCTATCTTGATGGGGTCTGATTCAACCCTGGCCACCAACGATTGACTGGTGCATCAAGTCTACTCAACCCACACGACTTCCTGCCATCTAGATAAGGCCGAACCCCCAGCCTTTAAGGCTCAAAAGGCTGGGGATCCTTTGTACTCCTTGCCATTTATGCTACAGCCCCCTAGCTTTGAGACTCCTGATCAGATGCAGTCCACTACTGGTATTTCATCAAGGGCATGCCCAGATCTGCAAGTAATTTCTTCACAACCTCAGACGAGTTACGCAACAGAGGGATACCATTCTGTCTGTCCTGGCTTAGAAGAACTCACACCCAAACTTCGCATATTGTCTTGGAATGTGGCAGGGGTAAGGCCTAAGGTGGCACTCCCTCGTTGAATCCAATACATAGAACAATTTGACATCTGTATCCTACAGGAAACTTGGGCCATTGCACCTGTCTTTATCCCCGGATATGTCACGCTAAGCTACCCAGCAGTAACTACTAGACCAGGCCGTCCGTCAGGGGGGCTTATGACCTGGATTAAGATCGACCTTCAATGTACCACCAGAGAGATTAAGACCAATAGCCCCAACATTCTTGCGACCAATCTCAGGGGTAGGAACAGGAGAGCGGTGGACATATTTAATATCAATGCTCGTGGTGCTAAGACGGGCTCCAGCTCCCCAACCCTTCAAGCATTGGAAAACTGCCTTGAGGATAGAGAGTCCCAATCTCCTTTAATACTAGCAGGAGACTTCAACGTCACTTTTGAACCATTGGATTCAGAAGATGTAACCAACAGTGACCAAGTAGACGAGCTGTGGCACATCTCTTCTCTTGATTTACCACCAATCAAAAAATGGACGCAAACAGCCTTGCAGCTCCAAGCCATAACCCAGAGCATGGGCTTAGGGCAGCCAATGGACGTACCAAATCCGACAAGATGGGGGCCAACACCTTAAACAGAACTGTGAACATGAGCCGAATCGATTATATACTGATAGATGTGAGACTGTGGCTTGAAGTGTTGGATATGGTGTGAGAAGTTGGCCTGGCATATGCTGTCCACTAATTATAGTGGGCACCTTGCACCAGTCCAAACAACCCCTTATTGGAGATAGGTTAAAGACAACCTTATTGAAAGCTATCCTGGTGGTAGCTATGGAGAGCAGCCTTCAGGCTAAGTCTTGAAGGAATGTAAAGCAGCTTGTTTTACCAGTCTATAATCTCTTGAGTGACCAAATGAAAGAGCACCACACCAGGTATATATTCAAAATATATGTATTTATTGCTAAACACACCCCTCTAGTCTCTTTATGAGGCTAGAGTTCGAAATACACAAGTTATAAGTTATTTAAACACAGTAATAGCACAAATACACGTTTGGGCCCTAGGGCGTACCAAACCATATACCAATAAAGTGGTATAAGAACCACGACTGAACTAGACACTAGGCCTAGAGCCTCTAGAAGTGCTTGGACCATAAGGAACCACCCAAGGTAGTGACACAGGGGACCCACGGGGGACGCGTGCAGTGTAAATACACAACCGCGATACGCCGTTAACTTCTATGGAGAAAGTCGTGATCAGGAAATTAAAGAAAGGGACACTTAAAGGAGGACTTGGAGCAAACCCTTTGAGAACTAGTACTTTGAAGAGTCTCTACCCACGGGAGCACCGGAGTACTCGTGTTACCTCACCCAGGAAGCCGGGTGCATAGGTGCCTTTCGGGGTCGGGTTTCGTCGTCGATTTGAATGGCGATCTGCTGCAAAGTGCTGCTGGCGACCAAGTGGAAAGTGTCCGGGTGGATCCAAGAGTGGATCGGAGATCTGAAGAACCTGAAAGCAGAGGGGACAGAGTCTGGGTCACTAGCCAGTGACCAGGAAGGCGATGGACAGATGCCCACCGATGTCGAGTGCTTCAGGTGCATTGATGGTCGTCTTGACTCTTCAGCCACGAGGTCCAGGAGGCGTTGTCGGCAACCAGGAGCAGGATTCTGGCTGGTACACAATGTTTGTCGAGTGCTGAGGTGTCGGCGACCGGATTGGACCCAACAAGCCTTGGCAACGGCAAGTCTCAATGAAGATAAAGATCGTCGATGGTGCAGACCAGCAAGGCTTGGGGAACTCATCCAGCAAGGGTAAGTGAGGGCAGGCCTGGAGCAACCAGCATGCCCAAGAAGAAAAAGATTGGCCTTCGTTAAGGGCTACTAGCCAACAGGCTAGCGACCGCAAAGGAGCCTTGAGACGTCGCACGTTGATCTGGCTCACAGAACACTTGTGGAGTGGAGGCCAGTGATCTTCGGTGCAGTTGGTGCTGGAGGCTAGGGCTACTCGGAGCCCAAAGCACGACTTCTTGGAAGACCCAGAAGAGGATGCACTTGCAAATGTGCTCGGTGTCCAGGGGTCACGGTCTCATGTCATCCATGATAGCTACGGGCCTCAGCTTTGCTGGGGACTCAGGGTAGCCTCGGGGAAGTCTGAGAATCTACCTCTGGTGATGCGAAGACTTCGGCGTCTGATGGGAGCTTCAGAAATGCAGACCAGACAGATGCATCTTTGGTGCCTGCCAAGCAGGGGAGTCACTCCTTGACCCCAAGGGAGATTCTTCTGTCCTCTAATCTTGAGTAGAGCGTCGAAGGTCCAGGATTCTGTTTCAGAGTTTCGTCCAGGGATAATCTAAAGTCCTAAGGACTGGGTTCCTATACTTATACTAAGTTTAGGGGTTGGACTACTCTGTGGCCCAACCTATGGGTGGGTCAGGGCAGAGGGGTGGCTACACCCCTTTCCCTTTGTCCAGTTCACGCCAAAGCAGGGGCTGCAAGCCCCTGATCCGGTTTGAACTGGGGTATGCACAGGGACACCAAGTGTGCCCCCAGTGCAGGACTTCAAAGCACCCGAAAGTGCTCCCGCCCAGCCCCAATACACATTATCCTGTCTGGGGAGGTGGTCACACCTCCCTGGGACAGAAACCTATTGTCCAGGCCTCCCCTGCCGGAGTTTCGTCCAGCAGCAGGAGGCCAGACTTGTGTCTGTGGCAGTAGCATCCATTTTGTGATGCCAGGCTTTAGAAAGAAGTTACCGGCCAGGCCAGGGTTAACATGTCTCTCCCTCTAGAAGGGTGGAATGCTACCCCCGCCGCCAGAATTGGCGGGGGTAGTATTCCAAGATGTTTGACACCAAACACGACATGTTTAGGTGCAGCCATTCCAAAGTTAGCATTTAACGCGAGGTTATAATGCGCTTAAGAGTATATGGTCAGGCTGCACTACAAACAGCATCAGAGAAGGGTCTCCGACGCTGCAGAGGGGCCCTGCTCATGCAGGGGCACCCTCTCACATAGGAACCACGCACTCTGCCTTCAGGATTGATAAGGCCTGCCATAGGAGTGACTTATAGGTTTATATGTGTGTATGTATGTAGTGATATAGGTAACCTATATCACAGTAAGGAGTGCATGCACCACCTTACCCAGGCTGCAGTAGCAGACCTGTGGTGTCAGTTTGGATGGCCTTCCAGGGGTGGCACAATACATGCTGCAGCCCCTGGTAGGCCTCTGAGGTACCTATGCCCTTGGTACATAGTATACCATATACTAGGGACTTATAAGGGCACTCAGATTCAATCAGAGATGTGCCTAAGGCACATGGAAACCTTTTTACAGAGAAAGCAGATAGACTGGGGCCCTGAATAGCAGGATCCCAGTCCAGCTAAGTCATAAACCAGCAAAACACCATAAACAAAAGTGGGGGCAACCATATAGTCAGATTCCACCTTCCTACATATGGTAGTCGGGACAACCATAGACAGCGACCATAACCCTCTCGAGCTCGCCATGACAACATCTTGGATCAAGAACAGTAGCTTCTCTGGCACAAAGCTTACATCTAAGGAGATATGCCCTACAAATGACAACATGCGTCTCAAATGGGCACGAGTAGCAAATGACACCATCAAGCTCTAAGTCATAAAGCAAACACTTCTAGGCAGTATTAGCAAGCTCCACAACATATCTGAGTAGCAGGATGAGCTTGCAACGATTACAGACATCCACACATCTCTTTTCGCACTGCTAGCTTCCCATTTCAGATTGCCGAGATCTCACCGCAAGATGCCATCTGTCAACTCCCAATTCTCCTGGTTTAACCAAAAGTGCAAGAAACTATAGGCAGATTTGGCAGCTGCGATTAAAGTAAACAATGTAGCAGACATAATAATGGTAAGGAGATCCTATAAGTCAGCGCAGGCAAAAGCAAAAAAGGAGTGGGCTGAGAATCGTTGGATACAGATCCACGATGACTGTCAAAGGAAAGATTCTCAACAGTTCTGGTTGCTAGTCACTAGGGGAGACGCTGAAAGACCTAGACCACCATCTAACAACATTGCTGCGGCCGCCTGGTTTGATCACTTCTCTGCAGTATATTCGGGATCAGGTGTGATGGACACTGAAAGCTCTCCCAAGGATTACACCGGCACCCAGTCCAAAAGCGACCTATTCTCCTCAGCTGACATAACACAAAGCATAAATGCTATAGTTAAAAACAAGTTATAAAATAATGGGGTGACCCGATAGACCACTGGACCCGGGTAAATAATGATACAAAAAAGCAGTGGTCACAGTCGTACCCACTTTAAACTGGAGGACATACCATCAACATATAGTCGAATCTTACAATGGAAATAGTTCAAAAAATATTGATTTATTCAATGAAAGACAGCATAAATAGTCCATACAATATTAACATATGATACAGGTGCTCCAAGAAGAGGTGAAAATGTGCTCAAAAAAGGGGATGGTGTGCACTCGTGAGGGTAGGAGAGGTTATGTTCAAGTGGTACACATCAGAGTAATATTGGAAACCAATCCAGCCACATTAAGGCGAAATTAATGCATGGACATAGTAACATTTAGACATGGATATTAGATCTCTCATGGGTCAGTACTTGTCCACTCTGAAAAGACTGTCGATGTTTCGACCCCTAGATCTTGTAGGTGTGTTAATCCTTACATGGGGTCTTCATCAGGACAAGGGGTGAGAGGAGACACCAATAATGAATGGATGGTGTATCATTAATCTGGTGATGGCAAGTATGTTGGATAATCAAACGTTGTATAGGTCAAAAATGTTACCGTGTCAGACCATCTTGCAACTTCAGGCGGTCAAATTATAAATAGTAGGGCCCAAAGGCTCCAGCGTCAGAGAAGTAAAATGATGACTGTGGATAAAGGAAATTAATATCAGCATCACAGTATCATTTAAGGGTGAGATAAAACAACCTAAGTGGATGAGCGGGGTGGCCATTCACCCAAGGAATGAATGAATAGGGCAGGTAAGTAAATTTGATTATAGAACCATCCTTCCCAGCAGATCCGGGAGAAAAGACCTGAAAGTGTCCGTAAATCGTATTGGGCAAAACGCTGAAATGACATAATACAAGGGACTCATGTAGAGGACACTACGGTAAATCAAATGCAAACGTGGTGAAACCACAGCTGGGACATACCTTATGGCATCTTCACGAAGGAGAGAATGAATCAAACCTATTGGGCAAATGAGGAAAAAGGGAACCTATTAGTGGACCCAGGGATTGCCAGAATTCAAGTTACCAAAAAGAATTAGGCCGTAATGCAAGGAGCAAACGTGAGCAGAATCGCTTACCTGGCCGTGTTACTCCGAGCGCCTCCAGACACTGACGAGCGAACTAGGCAGGAGAAGGGATTTTAAACGTGCCGCGATGGCATGCATGTTGGACGTACCGTGATCTGGAGCTAGATGCAGGCACGTTGTGTGGAACGGAGTCAAAGGGGAAGGTGACCGACAGTATCGGTCACCAAGGAATCTCGATTCTACCGTAAGGGGTGTTAAGTCGAAAAAGCCTTTATGTCTAAACGTGCAAAACGGGAAGCTCCCGTAACAACAGAGCATGTTGATTAAGGATTGTAGTGTCGATAAATTGGGTAAACATAGTTATAAACATAGTAATGCTTTTGGAACATGCTGATAGTACATGGTTATAAAAAGCGTGACATTGTGTACAGTACAACCATCATAATGGAGAAACGGCCAGTGAATAGAGTGAAATTATATGGTCACATTAAAAAGCCGGTAGAATAGTTGACATATTTGAAAGTCGATCATCAAGTTACAGTAGTGCACAATTCTATTGGTTATACCATAGTGGAAAAACCACAGGAAGGCCTGATAACTGATATAATACAGCATATAGTCACATCAACACATGGACACATCACGGTGAACCGTTAGACATGGTTCAACTTATTATGCCATGGTGAAGGCCTAGTTATATCATAGTTATATCATAGTGGACAACCTTTGGGAAAGCCTGATAACTAATATAATATAGCATATAGTCACATCAACACATTTGCAAGCTAAAACGGTGAACATTTGAACAAGGTTCTGCTCAACAAGCCATGGTGAAGTCCTGGTACATAGTGCATCGTATCATAAAATGTCCTACAGTCATCTGGGATGATCACAAGTGGTGTTGCGCTAAGACACAGGAAGTATTACTAAATAACGAGATACATAAAAGTTATTCCCTGGACAGGCATGACCCCCCGATGCACTCTTTTAAGAAAGGCAAGAACATCAGGGATCATGTGGTTCGCTCACTACTTCCGACGCCCCTGCAACCATCAATTCAGAAACTATGGCACTTACCTGAGGTCGTTGGCCACTTCAGATGTGGCCACTGCA
This sequence comes from Calotriton arnoldi, assembly GCA_963921515.1. Classification (NCBI taxonomy): domain Eukaryota; kingdom Metazoa; phylum Chordata; class Amphibia; order Caudata; family Salamandridae; genus Calotriton; species Calotriton arnoldi. Next base: position 56,750 of record CAWUFW010022363.1, on the reverse strand, counting down.
AGGCATGCAAACTGACTGTACAAACAAAGCAACTAAGTTACAAACATCATATTATAGAGTTAAAAACACATACCAATTGTAACACGAATGATGTGATCTATGCAATCATGTGCCCCTGCGATCTCATGTATGTAGGGCAGACACGTCAGAAGGTCAAAGTTCGCATCCTACAGCACTGCAGCAGGATCAGATGTGGTGTGGTGGGTGCCCCCCCTAGTCGAACACTTCCAAATCCACAACCACCAACCAGAAAGTTTGAGATGGGTGGTACTTGAGAAAGTCACACTGGGCATTAGGGGTGGTGACATCAATACAATACTTAACATCCGTGAATGCAAATGGATGTATTCCATGAACACAGTGCGGGATGGCCTCAATGAGATGGATGCAACTAATGCACAAATGTCATGCCTGTCCAGGGAATAACTTTTATGTATCTTGTTATTTAGTAATACTTCCTGTGTCTTAGCGCAACACCACTTGTGATCATCCCAGATGACTGTAGGACATTTTATGATACGATGCACTATGTACCAGGACTTCACCATGGCTTGTTGAGCTGAACCTTGTTCAACTGTTCACCGTTTTAGCTTGCAAATGTGTTGATGTGACTATATGCTATATTATATGAGTTATCAGGCCTTCCCGTGGGTTGTTCTCTATGATATAACTATGATATAACTAGGCCTTCACCATGGCATAATAAGTTGAACCATCTCTAACGGTTCACCGTGATGTGTCCATGTGTTGATGTGACTATATGCTGTATTATATCAGTTATCAGGCCTTCCTGTGGTTTTTCCACTATGGTATAACCAATAGAATTGTGCACTACTGTAACTTGATGATCGACTTTCAAATATGTCAACTATTCTACTGGCTCTTTAATGTGACCATATAATTTCACTCTATTCACTGGCCATTTCTTCATTATGATGGTTGTACTGTACACGATGTTACGCTTTCTATAACCATGTACTATCAGCATGTTCTAAAAGCATTACTATGTTTATAACTATGTTTACCCAATTTATCAACACTACAATCCTTGATCAACATGCTCTGTTGTTACGGGAGCTTCCCATTTTGCACGTTTAGACATAAAGGCTTTTTCGACTTAACACCCCTTATGGTAGAATCGAGATTCCTTGGCGACCGATACTGTCGGTCACCTTCCCCTTTGACTCCGTTCCACACAACATGCCTGCATCTAGCTCCAGATCATGGTACGTCCAACGTGCATGCCATCGCGGAATGTTTAAAATCCCTTCTCCTGCCGAGGGCGCTCGTCAGTGTCTGGAGGCGCTCAGAGTAACACGGCCAGGTAAGCAATTCTGCTCACGCTTGCTCCTTGCATTACGGCCTAAATTTTTTGGGTAACTTGAATTCTGGCAATCCCTGGGTTCACTAATAGGTTTCCTTTTTCCTCATTTGCAAGACAGGTTTGATTCCTTCTCTCCTTCGTGACGATGCCACAAGATATGTCCCGGCTGTGGTTTCACCACATTTGCATTTGATGTACCGTAGTGTCCTCTACATGAGTCCCTTGTATTATGTCATTTCAGCGTTTTGACCAATACGATTTACGGACACTTTCAGGTCTTTTCTCCCAGATCTGCCGGGAAGGATGGTCCTATAATCAACTTTACTTACCTGGCCTATTCATTCATTCCTTGGGTGAGTGGCCACCCCGCGCATCCACTTAGGTTGTTTTATCTCACCCGTAAATGATACTGTGATGCTGATATTAATTTCCTTTATCCACAGTCATCATTTTACTTCTCTGACGCTGGAGCCTTTGGGCCCTACTATTTATAATTTGACCGCCTGAATTTGCAAGACGGTCTGAGACGGTAACATTTTGACCTATATATCGTTTTATTATCCAACATACTTGCCATCACCAGATTAATGATACACCATCCATTCATTATAGGTGTCTCCTCTCACCCCTTGTCCTGATGAAGACTCCATGTAAGGATTAACACACCTACAAGATCTAGGGGGTCAAAAGGTCGACAGTCTTTTCAGAGTGAACAAGTACTGACACATGAGAGATCTAATATCCATGTCTAAATGTTACTATGTCCATGCATTAATTTCGCCTTAATGTGGCCGGATTGGTTTCCAATATTACTCTGATGTGTACCACTTGCACATAACCTTTCCTACCCTCACGAGTGGACACCATCCCCTTTTTTGAGCACATTTTCACCTCCTCTTGGAGCACCTGTATCATATGTCAATATTGTATGGACTATTTATGATGTCTTTCATTGAATAAATCAATATGTTTTGAACTATTTCCATTGTAAGATTCGACTATATGTTGATGGTATGTCCTACAGTTTAAAGTGGGTACTACTGTGACCACTGCTTTTTTGTATAGTTAAAAACAAAGCCTCGGGTCCTGATGGTGTACTTGGTGATGTCTTTCTCATCAACATTCCTAACTGGTCCAAATACATCCGGACACTAGCAAATGGAATTGCTGCTGGGGCCCCAATACCTCCGTTGTGGAAGGGAGCCGAGGTTATTCCGTTTTTTAAGAAGGGGGATCGCTCACTGACCTCCAATTATAGGCCGATTGACCTAATTGATGGTGCACAGAAGGTCTTCTCCCATACTCTTCTTACTAAAATCACTGAATGGATGGAGGAGAATAACATACTATCCCCCTTCCAAGCCGGGTTCAGGAGGAAAGTCAGCACCATCGATCAGGTCTTTCGTTTCACTCTAATGGCCTGGAAGACAGTGACAATTGAACTGGGCAGTCTTTGCACTGCCTTTATTGATCTAAAGTTGGCCTTCGACCTCATTCCCAGGTCCAAACTATGGCACGTCTTATATGATCTGGGGCTTCCAACTGACATCTTGGCACTTCTGGTCCTCTTGCATGAGGACAATTATGCAGGGGTTCGCTGGGGGGATCAAGGGCAACTGTCAGACTCAATCAAAGTTGTTAGAGGGGTACGGCAGGGTTGAGTTCTGGCCCCCACCCTGTTCTCGCTCTTTATCAACAGAGTGGTGAAACATCTAGCGGAAGTCTATGCTGATGCCCCCACAATGGGGAGTGTAAAAATAACAACTTTACTGTTCGCGGACAAAACACTACTGGTTTCCAAGACCCCCAGTGGCCTTCAACTGCTATTTGATCGCTTCATGGCCTTCTGTGAAATGAGAGGATTGGAGGTTAACACCTCGAAAACCAAGCTCATGCTGATGAACCCCCACAAATCGTTCAGAGGCAAACTGTTGCTGGGGGGACTCCTCTGGCGAGAGTGACCACTTTTGATTATTTGGGTGTAACTCTCTCGGAGAAAATGGCCTGGAAACATCACATCTCGAAGCGAATCCTTCAGCAGAGAACAACCTCTGAATCGCTGATTAAGGAACATAGGGACTCTCAAACCAGACCGATTGCAGCCCCGCTCCAGATATATGATCAGAAGGTGGTAGGTTCAGCTCTGTATGGGGATGAAATCTGGGTGTTTGACAATCTAGAGGGCCTTCTCTGCACAGAAAACAAGTTTCTAAGATCGCTCTGCTCTCTCCCCATTGTCCCCCTCTGTGAGAAAGTGCCATCTTTCTTGCATGGTATGCCCCCACTTTTTGCTGAATTGTTGATGTACTTTGACTGAGTGTGCCCTGGGCTCCTGCCAATCAGGTGCCCAGGGCCTGTGTTCCTTCCCTAAAACTACATTACAGCCTAAACCCAATTGGCCTCTCTGGCCACAGATAAGCCCCTGGTAAATGGTACCCTAGGTACCCAGGGCACTGTGACCAGAGAAGGCCTCTAAGGCTGCAGCACTTATTGTGCCACCCTTGGAGGCCCTGTACCCTGACACACACACACTGCCCTTGCAGGCTGAGTGTCTTGGTGCAGAACAAAACAGAGAGTCGACATGGCACACATCCCTGTGTGCCATGCCCCTAAACACACTGCCCTGGCATACCTCAGTCACCCCTCTAGCTGGGTGCCCTATGCCAGTGGTGAGGGTACAGGTGCATGAGCTCTGTGCCCCTACAGTACCCAGGTCCATTCCTGGGCACTGTAAGTGCAGTGCTGCCATTCCGAGTATATGGTGCTGGGAGGTCGTCAGCACGAACTCCACGGCACCATGATGGCTGCAGTGAAGACTGAGAAGTTTGGTATCAAACTTCTCAGCACAGTAAACCCACACTGATGCCAGTGTGGGATTTACTGTAAAATGCACGACAGAGGGCAACTTAGAGTTGCCCCCTGAACCTAACCTACAATCCACGTCTTGTCTGAGGGGCTGCCTAGGCTTGCACACAGCAGACATGTTGCTGGACCCCTGGGTAGAGAGCCATCCGCTCTCCCGGGCCTGCAACAATACACGTCCTGGGCGAGGTGCTAGGCCTCCTCCCCCAGGATGGGCAGGGGAAGCTTCAAAGGCATTCCGCCGTTGTGAGCTTCCCCAGACCACTTGCTGTACTCAGCAACTGGTCCCCACCGGTTCTTCCCCATCCTGGCGGGAAGACTGGCGGGAAACACCAAGGGAGGAAAGGGGTGTGCCACCCTCTGCCAACCCCACCCCTCAGGTGGGGAGGCGAGGTGAAGCACATCTCCGGGCTCTCGCCATCTTGAAGATGGGGAGCCCTGCCCAATCAGGACTAGGCTCCTGCCCCCCTCCCACAGGAGAGTGGCAGGATAGGGGGTGTACCTGCCCTTTACCTACCTGTAACGCCCCTAAATCTAGTATTTAGGGGCACCTTGAACCTTCCTTCCTTAGAACCAGATCCCGAGAAGAAAAGAAGAAAGAAGACGAAGCAAGAAGACCAGCCGTGCAGCTGCTAACAAAGAGGCGACGACAACTGACTTGGCCCCAGCCCTACCGGCCTGTCGACCTCTGAACCTGCTCCTGCGAAACCCCGGCTTCCCTTGTGGTCAGCAACCTCGCCAAACCCGGAGGACCTGACTGCCTTGCCACAGACTTCAAGACAGGGACTCCCACGAGCAGTGGTACTGCTTAAAGAAAACTACAAGACCAGGCCCTGGCCCGGAACCGTGAATCCACACCTCTCTGCACCCGCCGACCCTGGCCCGAGCTGAGGTGAACCAACACCACGAGGACGTCCCCCCGGCGACTGGGACCCAGTATCCAGCACCCACGGACCCTCCTCGACGACTCTGATGACGCCTGCAGCCTCAGAACAAGGGACCCCTCCTACCGCGACCATCAGAGGGTAAGATTTCCGACACCAAAAGACACCCCTGCACCCGGCGCCCCACGGCCCCCTGTGCCCAACTCCTGGGTGTCTACCCTTCCTCTACCTTCCCAACTTACCTCTCGAAGTGGTGGTCGCACCTGAAGAATCTCCGTCCCCGAGCTTGCAGTGTTTGTTCGTCAGGCAGTTCTTCCATAGAAAACCATTGGGCGCCCGACGGCCCAAAGCCCTCTGCACTCGGCCGCCCCAGTGCCGCTGAGAGTGCAGCTACAGCATCAACCTGACCCTGGGAGACCCCTGAGTCTTACCCCAGAAGCTCAACCCCGCCAGTCGAGTACTTACCCTAAAACCGTCCTTTCACAATTCCTCCATAGGGTAACATTGGCTAGCTATACTCAGAATTTCTTCTAAGTGCCCAATTTTGAATCTTCAAAATATTCCTTAAAAATCGACCGAAGTCCAATTCGAAAATTCTCACCTGATTCCAGGAGAGACCCCAGTGCTGGAGAAAAGGCTCCAGCACTGACCAGAACAAGACCGATTAACTCCTTAAAAACCGATACTTTGTTTTTCGCCATCGAATAACATTGAGACATTTTACCGGAAAAGTTTCCACTTTTCAAACCTAAGGAAATTCCTTAAAAATCGCACGAATCACTAATCCGAATTTTTCCAACTGTTTGCAGGTACGGTCCCAGTGATGAATCCATGATCCATGATCCATTGCTTGAATTGTAAAAATAATCGCAACGTACTTTACCTGTAACTTGTAATTCCTTCCATAGGATAACATTGGTGATTCTGTGGGAAAATATTTCTAAGTGCTCACTTTTAAAACAGTATAATATTGCTTAAAAATCATACGTTTAACCAAAACGATTTTACTTAACTGTTTTCAGGTCCTACCCCAGTGCTGAATCCCTGATCCAATACTGTGTTATAAAAAGTAATCCAAAAGTAATTTAAATGCATTTTACCTGAAACAGTCCATGAAATCAATGTATGGAGTTTTCTGCAATTGTGCTATATTCTTTTACAGCTTCTGTAAAACACTAAAAAGTGCAAAGTACAACTGTCTTTGAAAAAGTATCTATCACAGTAATCTGTAATTGAAAAGTATTTTACATGCTTACCGGCATCAAGCTTCCTTGGTTCTAAAATAAAACAACAGTATATTTTTTTATATACAAAACAATTGGCCTGGAGTTCAGTTCTTGAGTGTGTGACTTCATTTGCTGATTGAGTGTGTACAACAAATGCTTCACACTGTCCTCTGATACTGCCTTACTGCTCGACCAAGCTACCACTTTAGAGAGTAAGGTTATATCTAACTTTAGCCTCTGCCAAGCCTCTGGGGACTGTGGACTCTGTGCACACTGTACCTATTTGGGAACAGTATATACAGAGCCACTTTCTTACACCCGCTCTTCCCATTAAGGTTAGATATGGGTAGAACCACTACAGTGGACAAAGCGAGGCTTCGCCCCTTTCTTTTCAGGCTCCGCCTGGCTCCGCCTAAAACAAACACCTGAGCTTATCCACTATGCAGTTGCCTTTGAAGATGTCCTCAAACTTGATCGTTTAAAAGAAAATTGGGTGGCTTACGAAAATCCAGACTCTGCTTTCCACCATAGGCCTGGGGAATCTGTGGGATGTGTCTGACCCCAGCTTACTGCCTAGCAGAGAATATGTTTTTTTTGTCCTCATTTGCCTCAAACCCCATTGAACGCACAAGCTACCCGTACCGTAACTCCTCAAACTGAGGGAAATAGACGTTACATCAGGTTCTCACGGTGCCTACCGTTTTACGGTACCTTAGCAGACATGGTCGTTGCTTTCCCCAACCAAGGGGAGAGGTTTCTCTCCAACTAGGCCACGAGAGCCTGATGGACATCTTTCGTTGGGATAAGAAAGGGAGAGCCCAACATTGTCCAAAGAGTTTCAAAAAAGGCATAATCATAGGACCCGCCATTTTTAGGTACGATATTAAGACTAGAAATATCTTGGTGCTTAAGACAAGGGTATGCCTTGCTATATTCATGGCCTGACCCAGTTCAATAACAGATCCCAAAATGCTGTCCTTTTTCTGCTGCGAACTCTTGACAGATCTATCTTAGAAGTCTCAAACATTGATGCCAACCACTCCGAATGTGTAGGAGGGGCAGGGTTAATCCAGTATTTACATATTTGTCTCCTGGCTAACAGGATAGCGTAGAAAACAAGCAGAGAATATGTTAAGACCCATTATTGGAATTGGGTGGCACAGAGAATTGTTACTCACACATCAGGAGGCTGCCTCACATTAGAATTCGTGGAGTTCAAGTTGCTAGGTGGTTATGAGCAATACATGGAGGTCATTACTATCCCTCATGACAGAAAGCTATACATTCAATTTAGATTTGGTTTCCTCCCTCTGAAATCATTCACAGCGGCACAGCAGCTGGGACCTTCTGCCGCATCATACAACTGTCCATGTTGCCCCGGGATTGTCGAGAAGATCAAGCACATTTTCTTTGCCTGTCCACTATATCAATCCCCGAGACTTAAATGGCTTGCTCCTGTCTGTAGGCTGATGGGAACCCGATGCCACTAAAAAGCACCACGCATTCTAAAATCTGACTCAAGGCCACTAGTAGTTTGTGCAGTGGCCAAATTCTTGGGGAAAATGTGGTTTATTAGGAGGCATGCACTACAGAATAGCTAAAGCACACCTTCAGACTTTTTATTGATTGAATCTTAGTTAGTCCATAGCCACATTTTATGTCCCTTGTAACAATAGTATTCTGAATAGCGTCTACGCTATTGTGAACATGTAAATGGGTCATCTGCGTAATATTTTAAGGGTCCTATTCCATTTGTACCATGGTTTTATTAATGCACCGCCTTTTGTAAATTGCTGTTTTTGCTGGTTTAGCTGCTTCATTTTGTCGGAGCTATATGACCGAAAAATGGATGCTGTTCTCTAACGTATTATTGCCATGTATGCAATATTGTATTTTTGCACCATACGCACTTGCACTTTTATGTAATGCTACAGGGGTTTCAACTTGTAGAGCTCTTTCTCAGTTTATTCTCCACTTTTTAAATTGCAATTTTAATTGTCTACACAAAGCTGGTACTTCTTGACTTGTCAGTTAACTTTGTTTATATAATGAATTATGGCAACGTGTGTATTATCAAATTTTTTGTACTGGATACACTTGCACTTTAATGGTCACAATGACCGAATATCGTTTTCTGACTGACTGGCATAATATCAATACAGATAGCATTGCAGCAAGGCCATATATCATAAAGGGTGATGTCATCATATAAAGACAGTGGAGAAAGGACTATAAGGCCTAACCACCCTCCCCTTGGTAAGAAGAATTATTATTTTATAATAGAAGATCTCTGGGCTTTGTCAGCAGACCCCATACCTTATTGCCTAGATGGCATATCTACATCATAGGAACAGCATGGCTCTTCTCCCTGGAAAGCTCCCTCCCCAAGTGTGTGTTACCTATATGCATCCCCATAATATCAAAGCACGAGTTTCCAGCAGCAGCTGTGTTAGCATGTTTTGTCTAGGTGGTAGGGACTGACCAGAACAGAATAACAAGGGGCATTGTTTATCGACCTTGCTCACAGTGTTCAGACTAAACTCTAGGAACAGGCAGAGAACAAACAAAGCAGACTGTTCTCATGTGAAAGGCATAAACAGAGTCTTGCAAAATCAATGCCATGTAGTAACATGCGCAAAAGCAGCATCATGGTTGCTGGGCTCATGCTAACTTAGCGATGTCGACAATGTCCCTATCAGCTATGTGACACCCTCCCCTTGGCCAGGTCGTAGCATATAGAGAAAACAGAATGCAACTGTAAGCAGAATCAAAATGCTTGGAAAAAGGGCCATATTGGAAAATGTAAAAATGTTTTTAAGGCGAGTCCAGAAAATTCATCAGATTACGTGAACCGTGGAATGCAAGTCGTTCCAAAAGGTCATCCCTGCCGTTCATAGCCAAGAGGGACGCCATCCAGTTGAGCAGTTCGAGTGAACACACGTGCTACTCATAATCCAAGGCCTCCAGGAGCATATCCGGGCAACTTGCGTGATACTCGATGAAACTCCGTTGCAAGAGGCGCTGTGCAGCCTCACAGGTATTCCAGTCTGCCAACACTCCAAGTGTAGCCACATGCATCAAACAGCAATCCCCAGGACAGGCCTTGTCATGGGCCAGTAATGGACCCATTAACAGATCATAATCCGGGTCAGTGCCGGATGCATTGAAGAGGCATATATCCAAGGGCCAATGGAAAGGGCACCTTCGGCAATAGAACACATGTTGCACGCAAGTGAAGTAGGCGAAGCGAAAAGTAAGTGCATAACTCACACCAAGCGTCGCCAATGGTAAACATCCAAATAGTTGTTGCATTCGGTCACGGTACAGTTGCAATTGGCCGGGTCTGTGCAGTACCACAAGATGGGCAGCCATTGCGTAACAGGAGCAAAAGTACCAGCACACCGCACACCAGCAAGAGGATCAATGGAAATCCTCCGAACGCACTGGAAAAATTGAATGAATAAAGGCTGGTATTACTCCAAAAATCGTCTGAAAAGAGGACACAAGGCCGGATCCCACAACTTTAAAAAAATGAGCAAGGCCTTCAGTATCAGACGTATTAAATATCTGGTGTATTAATTCTCCAAAATGGAGTGGGAGATTGGTGTTTAGTAGTGAGTGTACCTCACTTGCGGTTCTCGCCACCTGCAACTCGAAGGTCTCTCGCTCTGATGTGAGAGCCACTTCTTGTTGAAACAATAGCGCTTTGAGTCTGCTTAGTTTATTGAAATCTGTTTTCAAAGTTGGAATGAAAGGCCAAAGCGAACTATCTACAATCCCATGCGGGAGTGGAAAGAGGACATTGCTGCAGCAAGTAACACGTTGCGAAACCGTTACTACATATGGGATGCCAGCCCGTAAGCCACAGTAGTCGTGGTTATTCAAAATATGATAACTGCCATTTGAAAGCAAAGCGAGCGCTGGAATAATAGCTGGGACTGGCGTTCCTTTAAAAAAACAAGCCAGATTAGGTGCCTACACGTTACAGGCGCCGTGCAACTTAACCTGTTTACAAACTAGGGAATGTCCTACCGTGGAATCACAATAATCCCCTGTTATCCGCGCGTTGACATCTGTAGGTGAAAGGCAAGGACCACAATTCATGGATAAAAGCACTTCCTAGGGATTCAAAGCGGCCAACCGGGAAGTGTTTCATACAAGATGTGAATTGAAATAGTGAGAAGGGCAGTGAAATAACTCCATGTATTAACCACACCGCTGAATCCGTCTCAGTCACAGAAAAAGGCAACTGTTCTAGTTGTTCTATATGTAACAGTGCGTAAGTTGCATCTTTCAAGGACATACATTTCTGTTTATCAGTCAAATTAAATGGTAAAAACAGTGCAGAAGCTTTCAAATAATCCCATGGAACTTTTCCCATTTTGAGCGTTTATAACGTCTATGCAAATTGCATTACAGAGCGTAACTGATTCTGACCATGATACAACACAGATACATCATTCTGTACAATATCAATAATGGAGGACACAATATTATCCAAGGTGTAAATACGGGAAGATAATGTATTAATGCTGTTATCTACTACTGCAAGGACTTTTTCCAAATTAGCTTGGTCAATTTGGCGCAGACGTACCGCAGCTTCCATCTGCGATAGTTTCCATAATTCATTATATGCTTCGTATATAAATCGTTTTGATCTAGGTGATTTTGGCCCTAAAATAAAATCAGCCAAATCGATGTCATCCGACAAAAGTGACAGGTGGTGTTTTACAGATGACAGCGTGGAGTGTCCTAACCATTGCTAACACAATTTCCCCACTGAATACGTGGTGACTGAATGAGAATGTGGGAAACGTGGATCAGGTCTAGTTTATGTAAAACCTGTCGTTGCATTAAGAAAACACAGTTGACAAGCATTGGAACTTGTTGGCCACAACAACCACCCCAAGGGGTCGATGTCTGAAACATTTATACTACCATTTCTGAACAGGGCAAGCAGTACAGCAATAGAATGATTGGTGTGTTTATGCCATGTATCGTACTCAGCCAATGAAGGAATGGAAGGAACATTTCAGGTTTTTGGCCGTAGCCAAACCAAAACAAGTAGTCTGCTGCACCGTGTCATTTAAAAACAATATTTGAGATGGAATCAGACACGCACGATGCAGAGCTTCAGCACCCTGGATCTGCCAATCTTTAGTGCCTCAAATGGATTTCAAATCAATGGTATCTTTCCATTGTTCGCAACCATGTAAAGCCAAATCAGTCCTAGAGGAATTAGAATAAATCAATTTAGTGTGAGTCCACATGAATTTAGATTGAGATGGCAATTTTAACCTATAGAAATAGGACTCCGGATTGGACGTATTATTATGATTGTAGAAGTATGTGAACTTACTCCGTAGAGTATTAGAACTCCTCTGTAAAGGAGTTCCCACTGAGTAAAATTAAAAATTGGTCTTAATGTGTTTGTTTTATGCAAGAAATGATGGCCATAATGTTGGTAACAGAATAAGTCTGCATAATTAGCCGAATTCAAATACAAATCTTCAGCATCAAAAGCAGCATAATATTTTAAATCAGAAAACAATGAATGAACTGCCTGAACATCCCAGTTATCTGAGTGTATGTCCTGTGATACCACATCTCCTAGTGAAACGCGGAACACATATGGAATGTTCAGGACCTCCGTCGGACCATGGATATCGAATGCGACTTTATCCCAAACGATGCCATCTGCAACAAGGAAGGCCAAAATGTTCACGAGGGCTAGATCGCGTTTCATGATATGGGACGATGTATGGAGAGCTAGAACTCCATCAACCAACTTCACAGCAGAGCGTTCCGGCAAGTAATGGCCATTGATGAGCAAGAAGAACACTGTCACAAACCCAATCCACATGAAAAGGAAGATAAGCATGAGCACCATCCAGATGTATGTCCAGGGTGCGACCAGGTAAGTCTTTTTGAACCAGGTAATGAAAAGACTGGTACGCTTCAGTGGAGTTGACACAGACGAGGACGAAGAAGATGAATCATAACAGAAACTTGTACGATCCATGTAATAACTAACCCTGGGCATAGCAGGCATAGTGCCTCTATGCGTATTTCCACGGAGTTTGAAAAAAACTCAGTGGAAATAGGCTACGCTCCGCTATGCTCCCTCCCCCCACCCAAATTCTTTAAAAATTAAAAAAGAGGTCACTTACCTGTGTGTCTGCCGCCTCAGGCCGCTCTCCGTCCTGCTCCTCGCGTCCTTCGGTAATTAAAAAAACACATCTTGCGTGTAAGTGGCTTCTTTTTTAATTTTTAAAGAATTTGGGAGGGGGGGAGCGGTTAACTCCGCGCCACAATGGAGGTGGAGTTTTGCCCACCTGCGCATTCGCAACGGAGCGCAGAGTAGGCAAATCTCTGCAAACTCCGTTGGCGGAGCGGAGTTACCCGCCCAGGGTTAGTAATAACCACTTGCTCCCAAGCGCAACATTGGAGGCTGTGCAGCATCAGACAGACGATGTATAGTACTGTCTGGAACGTCAATGAGGACCTCAACAGGTGGGGAATCATACACGACGTTTGCATTTGAGGAAAATGAAGGTACAACAGGCACGAAGTCAAGTGAAGTTTCCAACTCCCTCTCCATAACGCAGGCCCCAGTAGAAGAAGTTGAAGCCATCAGATTCAGTGAAAAAGCTTGGCTTGGAATACTGGGAGTCACACTATTCAGTATCGGCCATATGGTGTAGCTTGACATTGTCAATAGAAATAAATCTGTTTTCCTTGTGGGCAGGCAAAGGAGGTAAAATTACTGTACGGGTACCCTTCAATCCAATAACTGGCACAGGTGCACGATAGGAGGGACCACATTCTTTTTTGTTCTCCAGTTTTTCTCATACCAGATCACCAATTTTAGGAAGCCAGCCGGTAACAGGAATTAGCATCGCTGTTTCAGTGGACGAGGGTGAATGTTCATTAGCCAGTATGTCACGGGTCTTTTGTAGTTCCTGCAACATAGTAGAATGGTTATCTACATCAAACGTTGCGGCAGCCGCAACAACGTCTAGACCATCAAGGTCTGGCATAAACATTTTAATGCCAAAGAGCATTTCGTATGGGGTCCGCCCACCCAGAGATCTTCTTAGGAGATTATTTAGTGCACGTTGAACCCCATACAAATGAGTCAGCCAACCCCTGCCAGTACCTAAGACTCTAGCTGTGAAAGATTGCTTTAAGTCACGGTTCATTTGCTCCACTAAAGAATTGCCCTCAGGCCTGTATGGAGAGAAAACTGCACCAGCACCCCCAAAGACCTCATTGCATCCTTGTACGCCGTAGAGGCACATGCAGGACCTTGGCCAGAATGGAAGATGCCACAGGCAAAAGTCCCGACAAAGACACGCAAATCTGTAATGACATTTCGAGCGTCAGCGCTGCGTTGTGGCCAGACCCAAAGGAATCTAGTGCACAAATCAACTGCAACTAAAATATGTTTATATGCAGTGTCGGAAGTCAAAGGACCGCAGTGATCTAGATAAATACAACCAAACGGTTGATTAGAAATATATAACTACGTATGTGGCGGACGTGCAACCGTAGACGGTTTAATCTGTTGACAAATGTCACAAAATAGTACATAATTACATGTTTGTTTGTGTAAACCACGCCACCAATAACGTTGTTGTAAAATAGAAACTGTTGCAGACATTCTGGCATGCGCAGACGCCATGCCTTCATGTGCGGCTATGATTAAAGGAAGTCTGAGGTCCTCGTTGGGAATCAGCCGAACCCCAATGGACGGTATCTTAGCAAATGGGACTTGCTCAGGGGACAAATGATAAGAATACTTAGAAGGAAAACCTTGTGGGAAGGCTGTCCCACCCTTCGTAGCAGCAATCGCCGCAAGAATATCATTATCAATCTTAGTCATGGACCTAGTAACTGCTGCTACTGAACATGTGGCTACTGCAGATTTGGCTGCCTCATCAGCCAAAGAATTACAAACAGCATGTGTTCCCACGCGCTGATGGCCAAGAGTATGAATAACCTCTTGAGTGGCAAACGTTCTTTAAGTTCCGCCACTCAGACCCAAAGCATTTTATACTTTATTGCGCTACCTTTAGAGTCTAGATAATCATTCTGAGACCAAAAGAACAAATTATCATTGAAAGCCTGCACACAGTAGTAAGAATCACACACAACAAGAGTGTTCACGTCAGGATCTGTGAATTCTAGAGCTAAAATCAAAGCACACAGCTCCGCCAATTGTGCCGTACAGTCTCCAAGAGCCTGTGTATGGACTATAGAAGACTTAAATTCACCATTTACAGTTGAGACACGCACAATAGCGCAAGCCGCGGAATAAGCATGCTTTGACCCGACGGCTGGTTGAGCAGATCCGTTGGTATAGATAATACATTTGTACTGATCCAAAGGAAGCAATGACAACGGAGGAGGATGAACATGTTCGTATTGCAAAAACTCCTGTGTCTGCAATGAGGGATCAAAGATAAACGTGACATCAGTCAATGTCAAAGAACTCGTCCATTGTATCCAACGTGGATGAAGAGCTTTAGAATTCGGTACACTCGCCCTCGTCACTGCTTCTAAAGTAGGTATAGGCGAAACCATAAGAATGCGTTTTCCCTGCGCCAGAGAGCGTTCTTTCAGAATCGCCATCTGGACCACTGTCAACATTTTCTCAACCGTGGAAAACCGCATTTCTGCCGATGTGTACAAATGCGATTTATAAGCTATTGGTACTGTGTCACCTTCATTGAATGTCAAGTAAGTGAAAACTACTGTCCCTGGCACAATTCTTATGACCAAGTTCATAGAATTATCACGCGTTACCAAGAAGTTGGTCGCAAGCAGATCAGATTGCAAAGACCGAAGTATCGTGGTATGTTCCGGAAGCCAGCTGGCAGACGAAAAGGAGGGTTGTATCAACGCATAAAGTGGTTTGATACGCTGGGCATAATCAGGAATATAAGTCCTCCAGAAATTCAAAAATCCCAGCAAAGATTGTAATTTTTTCAATGTAGACGGAGGCTGCAATTGTGCACACTTCTCCAGAAAGTGGGGGCTAACCCCCTACCTTCATTGTTGAGCTCGTAACCCAAAAAGAGCACCGCCAAACAAGCGATATGTGACTTGGCAAAATTAAATTTGTAACCCAAGTCAGCAAAAGAGAGAATGATGTGATCCACGTGCACAAGATGAAGGATCAAATCGTCATCTGTCAGATAAATGTCATCGACGTATGAGAACGCATCAGGGTCAATGTCGTGTAATAGCGACACAACACGCGAGGCAAAAGCCCAGGGAGTATTTTTATAGCCCATAGGCAAATGTGGAAAGCGCTTCTGATTGCCGACCGCGGTAAATGCGGTCAAGTCACGGCTACCAGGTCCAAATTGTGACTATAAAAACCATTGGAAATATCCAGTGTTGTTTTGTGTTTTTGCGAACAATATTATTCACTAATGCAGAGCTGTGTGTGTTTTGTAGGGCAAATGTAGGAACATGACTGTTTAAATGTCTGTAATCCAAAACTATACGATACGAACCGTCCGGTTTCGATATCGGAAAAAGAGGATTATTCATAGACGAAACACTGGGTTCAATGACACCCTGGTATTCTAACTGGACCAAAATTTCACTGACGGATGCTTTTGCTTCACACCTGATTGGATATTGAGCCTGCGGCTGTGGCATAGAAAGTAAAGGTATTTCATGTGCTGGCAAATCGCTAACCCAGCCCACCTGATTACGGTACACAGCCGGCGCTAAGGCCAAAGCACATTCTGAAGCGTAAGCAAGTTTGGTCTCTTCAGGGACGTAACGGGAAAAACTCGGGAGTACCATGTCTTCCCCTCGGGAAGAAGACAAAACAAATGGAGGAGGCCAATCCGTCTTTGCCAACAAAATGTCATATGAGGAGGTAAGGTTGTCCCAAAAGACTCCCTTAATGGTTTCTTTTAATATCTCCTTCAATTTGGAGGAATATCTCATTAAGCCTATCGGGGGGGTGCAACTCGTGTATTGGCTGTTTCCACTGTAATGAAAGTATCAGTTGCTCTCGCCTCCAGACAAGGATGGAGTGCCTCCAGCACTATGGTAACTTCCGCCACGCTGTTGAGGAGTGTCACCGCCCATCTCCAATGGAGGAGCAGGGTTCTCGTCGTCTGAGGCATACTTTGCTGTCAAAGCGGCAGCTTTCTTCTTTTGAAATGGGGCTCGAAAAGGAGGCAGTCCCTCCAGTTTGGCTGTAACGTCAAACTGGCACAGCGGACCACGTCTCTGTTGAGTGGTCTTGCCTTGTCTACGATCCTGGCATTCTCCACCACCGAACTTTGAATCCGAGGTGTCCTGTAAAGAACGAGGAGAGCGCTGATCAGGAACTTGAAACCTCTCTGGTGTCTTAATTTTAGAGCGGTCACTCAAATCATATCTACGCTCAGAAGCTTCAGGTGTCGGTGAAGCAGCACGTGAACCTTGCTTCTGTTGTTGCTGCCGCTGATTTCTATTCCATGTCTTTTTAGGAAAGACAGGACACCCGTCCTTTTCGGGTTGGGTCGTTTGTTGCGTTTGTGTAAAAGGCTTAATTCCCAGATTATTGCGCCCTAAGGATTTATATACTTTAACAATAATCTTTGGCAATTCGCGTTGTTTATCGACGTCAGCAATCGCCTCTAGGCGCTGACTCACCTGTAAGCTAACTGCTTCTCCCTTTACGTTAGCAAGAATCATACCAGAAACTATAGGGAACACCCCCACCAATCTCATCCACAACTCCAGGGCAGCTTCTGCCCCGTGTTCATCTTGAACCTTTTTAAGTACTGATGGAAGAACAGTCATGGAGGGGGTGCCAAAACACAGCGAATGTACCACACAAACACTTTCCCCCAGGTGGTGCAATCAGCCAGATTGGGAATAAGTCCTTTAGGTAAACTCATGGTAAGGATCCTGTGTTTCTCCACAGGCGGAGTATGTGGAAAGACAGCTTCGAGTTGCTACATTTTTTCTGCAAGCCAGTAAGGGAAATCATCCCTATTCTGGGGACGTTTACCCATCACCGAATTAATCATGATGGGACTAATAACAAGACCACCATCATGTCCAGATGGTTGAGCAGCAGCTCCAGGCGGAGCGACCTGAATATTATGTGACATAAACTGTAGTACAGCTCTATGTATATGTATCAACGATGTATGCAATTGTCTCAGCTCTGTGATAGGAACATTATGGTAATTCGGATGGGGGGGTAAGCCCAGCCAAAACGGGCCACGTGGCACCATCGACTGATGAGGGGCCTAAACGGACCACAGAAACAGGTCGTATGCTGCCAAGCTGTCAAAGGAACTTCAGGTAATCGATAAGGGCGATAATCCCGCGGGACCACAGAGGCAGTATATTCATAAAACAAATTATCATTTCCATCCACTGCCGGAAAGGTAACCCAAGAGTAGAAAACCTCGAAGCTGTATGCTGCATCCGCCTCTACAACAAAAATAAAATCAGCCCCTCCATTAGAGACTGCATGTTGAGCCAAGTAAGCTGTGACCGCAGCGCGGTTAGGCGCTGCAATAGTGACTGCCATTAGAAGAGCGTTAAAAGTAACAAAGGAACGGTAGCGCACAATCGGGCCAATATAGAAAGAAGAACCTTTTAAAATTCAAGCTTGAAAAATCTATATTTCTCAAATACAGGAGGCTAAGCCCTCACACCACGGATGTCTCTGGAACTGGTGAGAGGGTATTGTGGACAAGCACAAGCGCTACTCAGAGGTCCTGCGAATAAGTACCAGACCAAACGTTGGTGGCACCATGTTGCAGGGATTCTGCACATACACAGAACTATGCGCAGGAAAATGGGACCTCGGTGTATAGGGGCTAAGCCTTCCCACCACCTTAGTGCCCACAAACCCAGGACCTACTAGCTATAGTTTCTCACTCGCTCTCCTACACACTCATGAAGAAGCAAATGATTAGACACCTCAGAACACAACACTCCCGGATCTCTCAGGAATTGCGGTAACAAGACACACCTTTTCGCTCACACTCTCGTACCTGTCCACAATAAGAACTGACTGAGAGATGAATATAGTTTAACATGTTTATTTCAACTATTGTGTTCTAACACTCAGTATACGAGTCACAGCCAGCAGCAAAATGCATAATATCAATATAGATAGCATAGCAGCAAGGCCATATATCATAAAGGGAGATGTCATCATATAAAGACAGTGGAGAAAGGCTTATAAGGCCTAACCACCCTCCCCTTGGTAAGAAGAAGTATTATTATATAATAGAAGATCTCTGAGCTTTGTCAGCAGACCCCATACCTTAGTGCCTAGATGGTATATCTACATCATAGGAACCGCATGGCTCTTCTCCCTGGAAAGCTTCCTCTCCAAGTGTGTATTACCTAAACATGCATCCCCATAATATCAAAGTACGAGTTTCCAGCAGCAGCTGTGTTAGCATGTTTTGTCTAGGTGCTAGGGACTGACCAGAACAGAATAACAAGGGGCATTGTTTTTCGACCTTGGTCACAGTGTTCAGACTAAACTCCAGGAACAAGCAGAGAACAAACAAAGCAGATGGTTCTCATGTGAAAGGCATAAACAGAGTCTTTCAAAAACAAAGCCATGTAATAACGTACTCAAATGCAGCATCATGGTTGCTGGGCTCATGCTAACTTAGCGATGTCGTCAATGTCATTATCCGCCACCTGACAAAGCCAAGAATTCCCCCATGGGATGATACAAATACTTTACCTTGCGGGAGAGAACGTAGGACCCCGTCTTGGTCACGAACTGGACACCCCTCACAAGATGTCAGACTGCTACGTGGTAAAGTCTCAGCATGCAGGGACCCTCAATGTCAGCTGAAGTGCCTCCTCTACTACTCTTTTGGGATGCTCTTATTTATAATCGAAAACAGCCTTGCGATGTGCAAATAGATTAGCGATGCTATGGATTTGTAGATAGCCCTGTTGCCCCATGGATAAAGATAGAACAACATTTGTACATAGTGCATAGGACATGATGTTCGAGGCAATGTGATAATGTTGTGCGAATCTAGATGTGTAAACAAAGTTGTTTCGGAGAAACTAATCCAACATTGTTGTGCACGCAAATATGTGCAAAAGGTCATGGCAGAAATGTTATTGTGAAAATAGGACAATGTAAGAAATGAGGCGCTTTGCTACATGGGCCTAACCAGGGCAAATAACAGCCCCACCCTTTCAACATATACATGACACCGCTCGCCAGCATCATCCAATCACAAGACATCGCCGTCATCTCCTATGCCGATGACACCCAACTCATCCTCTCCCTGACATACAAGACAACCACCATTAGAACGAACTTCACTAACTGCATGACCATAGTAGCAGACTGGATGCAGACCAACTGCCTGAAACTCAACTCAGACAAGACAGAAGTACTGGTCTTCGGCAACAAGACCTCCCCATGGTACTCCATCTGGTGGCCATTGGAGCTAGGACCAACACCCACATCCACAAACCACACAAGAAATCTAGGGCTCATCCTAGTCGACAAGTTCAACATGATGGCTCAAGTCAACGCAGTGTACATCTCCTGATTCCACATCTTATACATGCTGTGAAAGATCTTCAAATGGTTACCTCAGAAGACCAAACGGATATGTCATGCAAGTATCACCAGCAGGCTGGACTACGGTAATGCCTCTACATTGGAATCTCCAAATAACTCCTTCAAAGACTCCTGACCATCCAGAACACCGGCGCAAGACAGATACTCATAAAATAAACTGTGGAAAAAGAGCGGATGAAGCAAATTTTTAATTTTCAACCATGACACCGTAAATTGTCAATGGACATCAGTATTTTAATTGCTTGTGAATTGTTGGCACACATATTATATACAGAGTCTGTATTGTTACAACTCATCACTGTAGAAATAAAAAACAAATATACAAAACAGACAAACAAATCATACCATATTATACTAATTTCCTTGTGGCTTCCTGTGTGTTACCAGTAAGGGTAAGTGATTGGCCCAAACCTTTCATTAGGCAATCCACTTGAATGTAGTCCTTATCGATACAGAGATGTGAGGCCAAAAGCCTGCTAGTCCTCCTAACTCTGCCCTAGTCTATTACTAATAAATGTTTTTGGACTCCTTCAAATAATGATTTGAAGGTGATTAGATACTAGGTGAGGACAGAGTAATGTCATTGTTTTATTATTCACCTTGAGCAGTTTTGGCATATGAGACGCTTAGCTAAAATTGTGATGCCACGGTTTAGAGAGAATACACATTGGGGTATATTCACAAGAACGTGTGATAACTACCGCAAGAGTAGCGTAACGCAACTCCCAATATCGCAGCCTATCGCGGGAAAATATCCCTGTGTCAACGTGGAATTCACAACAAGGCGGTACCATGCGATAGTCACCAGATAACGTGTAAAATGTCAGCGTGAAAATCAAAGCCACGCCAAAAAAATGCGAAACGCGAACGCATGAAATCATGCGATGAGGCCAATCGCGGTACAAAAAGTAGCGAAAACCAGCCTCAGCCCTGCAAATCCCACGCGCCTGGCGGGAAATTGCACCATAAAAACCACAGACACAACACACCAGAAACAAGCCAAAGCACATAGCAACATGGATGAACCCTGACCCAGCGCAGAGGGCAACGAGAACCCCACAACCCCCACAGACCACCAGCAAGGAACAACGGGGTCGGGGAAGGCCAAGGAGAAAAGGGAGAGGAAGACGGGGTGCAGACCACAGGAAAACAATACCAAGGCCACGGAGGCGACAGAACACTACCAGCAACTGACCCACAAGCAGACCACCTGGAATGCAGTCCGAGTGCCCAGGAGGCCAATCCAGGAGGCCAAGAGACGCCGGCAGGACGTGACAACCTAAACCAGGTACAAACCCACTGCCAACAGGAAGGCAGCAACGGCGACAGGAGGTGGCAGTCCAATGACACAGGAGGAGCAGGAGGACACCCAGGCCACAGTCATCAGTGTGGAGAGGGTGCAAGGAGTAGGGAGTACGGACACAGCTCGACAGGACCTGACACAACAACAACAGGGTGAGGATCCAACAGGGACTGGGGGGACAGGGGGTGATGGGCACAATGTCACACATGCACAATGAGGTGTAACACACTGCACACCCACATTTACCCAGGGACATGTCCCCCATCCCCGTAGCACACTGCAGCACACACACATAGCAATCACAGCACTTACCATGACAATGTGGCACAAAGTGCAACACCCACACTGCAGAACAGGGAACACAACTGGGTCCACCCAGGCACAGAAACAGAACAATCTCATTGGACAGAGCAGGGAACTGTGAGATGCACTTCTTCGGCTACAACCCCACATCAGCCATGTAGGCCAAATGTGCACTGTCCCAACTCAAATAGCCACCACCGCCCAAACAGTCACAATGTACATTGTCACACAGTCTGCATGTCGACAAGAACAAGGCGCCAACACAATGCCAACATGCACCTCCCCTTCACAATGCAGAGGGACAAACAACACCTCCAGCAGGTCAGAACAGACAACCCATCAGTGATGCCCAAGACGAACACCACCCCCAACACCGATGCCCTACAACAGCCCATGGACATCCCACACAACCCACCACCAGGACAGGGCAGACAAGCTACTCAGAGGAGAACACAGACCCTGCAACAGACCACACAGCATGAAGCACCCGCAATCATGGCTGCCTCACAACACCTCACCCACCCACACATGGCACCCTAATGCCAGGTGGCAGAACGCCAAAAGGAGGTGGCCCAACAGGTGAGGGTATTGCCTAACCCATGGAATGCGAACTAGAACACATACGTGGGTGTCCAATACCCTTCAGGGACCACCTACACCCCACAAAGGAGACCCACACCTCCACAGAGACACATGCACATATCATGTTGAACGGGCTATGGGCACGTGCGCCCGGCCCCTTTATTGGCAGGGCCACATGTACAGTGATGCCTGTGCTGGATGTGTGTGGGGTGAGTATAAGCCAGCCCGCACGGAGTGCTTGGTGCTGGCAACAACCTGAACAGTGGACACCAGTGTAATGGAAACAGAAAACACCAGCATAACAGAGTCAAATGCAGAGCAACATGGAGGGATCCGGAGTAAGGACAGAGGTCACCCAATATTCAGTCTGGACGTTCCGTGAGTTGCAGTGCACTGAGGTAGGGACTCTAGAGAAGAGCGCGCTCATGTGAAGGAATTGCTAGGATTGTTTTCCTTCGGGTTAGTCCTGATGCACATGCAGTGGGGTGTGGTACACCTGCATCAACTTCCTCATCAACGTCCCAGGTCTCCCACACTGCCAGAGGTGACAGTTGCGTCCGCAGTCCACAGCGCAATACCCAGTATTAGATCCGGGTGTGTAGCATGACTACCGCCACCAGTCTGCATTCCTGCCTTGGGGCTGTTGCCTCCTACCCTCCCATTGTCTGTGCCTTCTCCCGCCCGCACACTTGACACATCCTCCTCCTCATGGTCCCAGGTCTTCCCCACTGCATGAGGTGACACTGCTGCGCAACCTCACAACAGCACAAAACTCAATCAGTAACAGACAATGGCTTGCGGTGCACTGAGTCACTGGCACCTGGACTGCTGAGCAGGGCAGCAGGCCGATGATGGCATCCACGACAGGTCTGAGCAACTCAGTAGGTCTGTCAGGACCACCCTTTTGACTCTGGCAGATGGCAGTTGGAGGTGGTCCTTGCGGTGGTGGCCTGTGCCTCCTGCGGTGATGCGACGTCCGGGCCGGTCAATACTCGATGCCATGTGTGGGCCTTTGTGGCCCGCAGATGGGGCCGGAGGAGGCGGACAGCGCAGGGCCACAGACACATGGCGTTGATGACCCCAACACCATCGCTACAGAGGCCATTCAATGTCTCAGAAGAAGGGGTCCCAGGCCTGGAGCAGCACATAGTCAGTGGCCCCGGATGCACTGCGGCCGGCACAGGCAGCCAGCCACGGGACGGTGACTTGCGGTGCAGTCAGATGGGCCATGCGACCTGAGCGGGTCCCCATCAATGTCCGTGGTGTATGTTGCGGAGGGTTTTGGGGGACAGTGGAAGGTGTCCTCCAGGGCATGATGCGGAAGGTCTGATGTTATCTGGAAGCAGCAAATGGAGGAGTGGAAAGCGCAACCCTCGTTTGCACCAACAATTCGGGATCAGCTACATGAGGATGAAAACTACCCCCTAGTCTATAGACTCAAACGCCACCAATGTACGACCAGTGAGTGTCCATGAATGTCGGGGAACAAACTCAGAGGCACAGGTGCTGGGAGGGGATGCAGTTTGCGATGATGCCTGTACACAGATGTGAACTCCAAGAATGCCAAATCAAGGCGCTGTGACCTACTGGACAGCAGTGTAGGCCGGAGGCAGCGGTCAGCAGTGGCCCACAGCCACGGGTCGTTGGCTTGCGAGGCACAGAGTTAGTGACACAGTGGCAGTTGTCGGTAGTGTTCAATCACCTCCGTGATGATGATCCTGTTCCCTCCTGACTGCAACGCGTCATCCTCTTACGCCCCTCCGTGCGTGTGAAGAAATGTATTCAGCCTTTTGAATTACTGATGTTCAGTTCCAAATCTGTGATCCCACTCGTACGCAGCGTAGGCCAAGGGCAGTGGTCCGCGTAGGCCCACAGACACGTGTGGTTGTGATGCCATGCACAGACCTGTTGCCACCACATCGAAGGGTGTATGGTGAATAGTTCTCTGCCTTAAATAATGTTCACTGCCATGGTGTAATCAAGACTCAGTTCCAAATGTGTGACCTACCTGACCGTGGTGTAGGCCTGAGGCAGCGGTCAGCAAGGCCCATTCACCGAGTGTCGCTGGCATAGGTTGGATGGCCCCACCGGCCTGCATAGTTCAGGTTCAGTGGCACCACGTGTTCGGTCTCCTCCGTTTATGTGACCTGGCATTCGTCCGGACTGAGCCGAGTCTTCCTCTTACACCTCTCCGTCCAACCACTGGTGTGGACTCCGCCATTCGTGCTTTGCAACTAGGTGCTGGATGTGTGACCTACTGGTCAGCAGGGTAGTCCTGGTCCCTCATCCACGTGTCGCCGGCTGGCGTTGGACAGGGTTAGTGGCACCACGTGTAGCCGGCTGGCATTGAACAGGGTTCGTGGCACCACATGTAGCCGGCTGGCGTTGAACAGGGTTAGTGGCACCACGTGTCGCAAGATGCCCATATGGAACTATGCCTCACTGATCGGGGGGGTCTGGTGCTGTGGCTGCTGGCCCGAATTTGGGGTCACTGCCATTCATGACCCAGGACACAGTTTCACATATGGGACCTACTGGTCCGAAGAGTAGGCCGAAGGCGGCAGTAGAGTACGTCAACGAAAAAGGAATAAAGCTGGCCTGTGTCGTGGAGGCCGTGATGGTCTGAGGTGGCTGCCAAGGTCGCGGGTCTCGGGCTTGGAGCTTGCGACGGCACGTGGTGGGCCCTTCTTGACACACGCCGGTGTCGGCAGGTGATCAGTCTGGCCTGGCTGCGCTGGGGCGGGCCTGACGGGTTCGTGGTCCAGCGTGCCGGGGTCCAGCAGGCGCACAGCATCGCAGGCAACTCCGCACACGGGGACGGCGTCGGCCTTGTGGCGGGGTGGGAGGCGCCGGCCTGGCAGAGATGTGGGTCTTTCCGGAAGAGGACCACCCCCAGGCCTGCGTGCTTTTTATTCACACCCCTACGCTGGCGTAGCGTACGCCGGGCCATCCCACTCCGGTGACGCTTAGGGGGGGCGTAACGGGCAGCATTTCCGCGAGGTCCCCCACTGGCTGTGGTGACATGGTGGCGTCCACTACACTACATACACAAGGGGTGTATGTCGCCATGGATATGGGTGTGTTCTGCATACTGCGGTGTGTCCAGCATATCTCCGGCACTCTTGGCATTGTGTACTTTCCAAATCATGGTTCTACTGCATCCTTCACACATGCCTGGTTGCCACCTCTCCCACATTTGGCTATTATGTGGCTGAGGTGCCATGCCGTTGCTGGCTCATGTTCAGGGCTTGCCCATGTGTACATTGTAAGTTGTTCTGTCGTGTCTGGTGGGTGGGCATGGTGCCTGTTGTATGTGATTCCGTGACGTGTGCATTGCCAGAGTTGTGATTTGCATGGTTGTGGAGTTGAGGTGTGTGGGGTGTTCATTTGTATTTTAGCAAGGGGCTGTGCTATTCCCTTGTTGCCATCCGGGGAATGCTGGGTGATGATGGACTGTCGGAGGATGAAGGTAACATGCACACTGGCTGTGTATTTGAAGGCGACATTGTTGGGGGTTCCACGGTGTTCTGCTGTTGCCTGCACATTGATGTGAGACGTGTGCTTCCTGTTGCAGTGATTGTGTGCTGTGTCACCAGGGGGCACAGGTGGTACATGTGTGCTGTGTATTGCCCCCAACACGTGCGTACGTCCTGCTTGGGCGTATGGTCCTTGCTTGGTCTCCAGCAGATCCTGCGCATTGTGTTGTACGTATGGGGACTGGGGTACCAGGGTGATGGTGATGTCCAGGACAGGCGTGGGGGACTTGGATGTGGCTGGCTGTGAGACTCCTCCATCTCTGGCGGGTGTTGGATGGGGGTCCCAGGGGCCAACAGGTGCAGCCACGCCATCAGCTTTGCTTGGGGTGGGATGTTGGTTGTCCGCTGTGTTGTTGCCGTAGGCCTGTTGGGCGATGATGGTCAGGATGCGTAAGTTGGTTGACCCTTTCAGCCTGTAGTTGACGGTGACATTGTCAGATGTTGGGTCTGTGCGGCTGGTACGTTTCCTGGGGTTCCGCTGTCTTTGTCTGCGCTGCGTCTGTGGTGGTCCGGGGGGGAGGGTGTTCCGGGTATGGGTTGGGGTCCTGGGGTGGTGGAGGTGGGTGTTTTGGCCCTCTTGGGTGTCCAGGCTGCATGATGGGTGGCTCCATGGCATCTGTTGCCCTTCGATGTGGCCCTGGGCTGTGCTCCCTTTTGTGGTGCTGGCTGCCGTCCGACTTTACACCAGGTCAGAACAGGTATAGATTTCCTGGTGCTATCGCGCCTTATCGCCTGTTTTGTGTTTTTATCGCAGATGTGGCTGGTCGTTGTGAATGTTGAGGTGTGCTGTTGTCTCGGCTTTTGTAACGGGAACGCCTACTCTGCATCTCTTTACCGATATTTGCGGGGGTCCTCTGTGGCGATGTTTTTTGCGGCTGCTATCGCGGGTAAACTGGTGCTGTGGGCTGTTAACACCGGCTTGTGAATGGGAGGTAAATTTATCACGACTTTGGCTGCGATAAAGTGACGTTAATTTGGCGATAGCTCCTTGTGAATATGCCCCATTGTTTTTTGAGATGTGGGTGTGTAAGAGGTGATGAGAGGCCTGTGGGAGAAAGAAGTGGGGTCAGTCAGTGAGCGATAGATTGGGCAGGACGGTTTAGTAGAATGAGGGTGGCATTGACAGAGATTAATTGGGTTGTGAACAAAAGAGTGTGTGCATCCCTGGATGTATAGCAGGTAACAGAAAGATCACAAACTTAAGACATGATTTTGTTTCGAAGAATGTTTCTAATTTTCACAGGCGGATTGTTAATTGTGACTTTGTCTTGGATGCTTCTTTTGTTGTGTTTTGAAAATTTTTGGTCTGATTTTATTTTGTATATTTATTTTGTGGTTTGCAAATGGAAATATTTCTTGCCTGTAAATCATATCTACAAGGCTATGTGGGAATTTTCATGCAATGATGAGTCACTGTGAGGAAGAAGCAGTGGATATGATGACAGAGTAAGAGTTCTGCTTCCCTGGGCTGTGTTATGTGGCATAATTTATTTGTAATGAACTATGCGAAGCACGACTTCTGTGTTTTATGTATGTTCGAAAGTAAGCCACACACCAGCATCTAGTGCTTCTTGTTCAGCCGTGCTGTGCTTAAACTTGTCTTTGCTCTTCCACTTATTAATGCTATGCATAGATTCTCCAAAACAATCCAAACAGATGCTATATTCACCTAAAGTCTGTTTGTTATCGTCAGGAAGGTATTAAATTACCAGTGTATATGATCTGAATATTGGAAATAGCAGCAGCATGTATCATGTAAAACCTGATGGAAATCCACAGGTCAGCGGCTTGAATTCGGACAAAAGTGAGGCAAACATCAGTGCTGCTGCAATGTTGTGGTTGAAAGACCAGCACCACCCTAATGCAGAGCATGAAGGCCTGAGATAAATAGATGCTCAACAAAGATCTCCTGGATGTCAAAACGAATAGCAAGAAACAGGTTGAGACGAATGTAGGCAGTAGTAATGCAGGATAATATTCTAGACTTGAATCTTTGAGAATTGAATTCCACAATCAGAGTCATGTCTAGGTCTAAGATCTGGTTGAAGCGAACAACTACATTATTAAATATGTAAAAATATAGCTGTTTATTCATGTCTACCATCTCCAGTGGTTTATCATTGTAAGGGAAATTGGATATTGGCCTAAAGTAGGCAGCTCCAGTGCAGTTGTCTACAATGGAAGAGTTAACACATTCTTATGGTTTGGGGCACATAACCAATGTTTAAGAAGTGTTGCTGGGATAAATCAAAGAGCATGCAATCCAAGAACGGCTGGTGAGGTGTTTACACAATGAAGGAGGTCAAACACCAACGGCTGCTCCACCACATGGGGGTATTCAATACTTACACAATCTCTATTGAAAAACAAGCAGAGGCCTCCTTCAGGTCCTCTTTTCAATGCCTGCTCCTGTCTTGGAGAACTCCCAAAATACAAGATTTCTCATAGTTCTAGTATGTAGATTTAATATGTAGATAGTGGCGATCTTAGAAAAATAAGGTAAAAAATGTGCCCCAAGTCCTGAGGGGAAATTATCTGAGATTTTGGGCCTTTAAGGCTCTTTTAGTAATGAATATCCTTTTCTTTGCTGTTCTTTTTTTTATCACTTCTGAGGTTTTCCTTTAGTTAGGGCACAAGAAAACCAATAATCAATATTCTTATAGGACTGTGTTACAGTTAGTTGGAAGGGCACTATCCATATTCCCTGAGATACATGTTGGATTTGTACAATTCTGATAGATTTCCAGCAGTGAGTTTCCTGTTTTCCAGGGGTAAAAGGTCAGACAAATGGCCAGTTAAAATTGCCAGTCCCAAAAGCGTGAAGCTGAGTTATGGAACACAAAGGATTAGTTCATCTCTGAAGTATGTTCTTATCACTCAATCTTGTTATTAAAAAGCCCTCAGTTGCATTTTGTTGGACGGTCCATCAGGCCAGTCTTTTTGTCGACATAATCCAGTAGGGATGAGATCAGCCAAATAACATTGGGAGCGCTTGATATTTTTTGCGTGGATCAAGGATAGGATTTGCTATTGGAGTAGACTAAACCTTTCTAGGGGAGATACCTTCAAATTGTAGTCACTTGGTCTCCTTGGGCAAGATTAAAAACCATGGAGTGCATGGAACAGAAAATTAGTGCTCTACCATCCTAGATACAGTCTACATGTTTCCGCCTATTAAGTTGCCAAGATGCATTTGCAAGGACTGTCTGAAGATCCCTATGTGTCTCCGCTAGGCACATAGGTGAAAGAGGGTGGGTTAAGAACATACACACTGTTGCTAATGTAAAAGAAAAATTGCAATAGGGAGCGCTACCAAAAAAATCACTGGGGTGTTATATTAATATCCATATTAAGAACAAAAAGACACTTTAATCATAACAAAGTTCATCCAGATGGGCCAAGAAGTTCTTCCGTACATCCATAGGCACACGAGAAGACGTAGAAGTTAGTCTTCAAAAAAATGTTATTCTTCACAAAATAGAAACATCCAGTCCAGCCAATGCGTTTTGTCCTTCAACAGGACTTCATCAGGGCTGTGGAGCAAATGTATACAAAAACTATGTTTAAAAACACATAAATTATTTACAATTCTATAATTGAATTTTAGACTCCCTCTATTTGTGTCTATACATGTCATATTACACTCATTTTAAGATTCTGAACCCATCTAGAAAAAACCCTTACCCAAGTGTTGCAATATTTATTTCCTTATGTCCCAGTCCTACATTTCCTAATAGAGAAAAAACGATCTAAATATAACATGATGAATTTATTCTATTCTTTTTTTCTTTACAACATTTAATTAATCAAGATGATTTTACAAAGTACTTCTAGCACATATATCTTGAACATTAGCATCACCATATACAATTTTTCTGCCTGCAGGATATATAGGCAGTTTCAATACTGCGCTTTCAATATTCATCATTAATGGTCATTGGCACTGGGAACTCCTGTATAAATGGAAGGGGAAAATAGGAAGCTATAAGCTTAAATTTATTCACAGCTACATGCTTTCCAAAGAACCACCTATTATCTAACTGTTGTCCCCCACACATATTTTTCAATCACCATTCTATATATTGCATTGGTAAAAAAAATTAATCTCATTTCAAGCCTCGAATATGAATCTCATTTCAAGCTTCCTGAATTTATTTAAGAAAATATGTCTCCTCTCAGCCCTCCTGAATTCAAGAGACCCACAAACACGCCTTCTTTCATGGCTCTTCTTCTTACCGTATGGACTTTGTTATGATTGTACTGTCTTTTTGTTCTTAATATGGAAATTAATATAATGCCTCAGTGATTATTTTGGTAGCACTCCCTATTGCAATTTTTTTTTACACTACAAGGCTTGTGAGCAGCTGGGCTTTTTTGGGTGCAGCGCTGACTAGGAAAATTTGAGTATTAACACCTGTGTGGTTATAGACGGTCATAGACCTATAACTGCTTTGTTTGGTGTGTGTGTACTATTGCTTATGTATACAGACTCACCATATATATATTGTTCGGATTAAACATTTTTAACAATGATGAATGATTTTTGGAAAATCTTGCAGCTGGAGGCCCCCCCCACCCCTACTTACTTACTTCCTCTAGCGAAGAATGCCTTTTCCATCTGATCTGGTAAAATTCCAAATTTTCTGCAAGGTGCACATAAAGAAAAAACAAGGAAGGAGAGTGATCCAGCGCAACCCCTAAATTCTTAAGCCAGGGACCAAAGAAAATCTCATCATGCATAAAATGTTTTATCATACAACGGGGCCCATCTCACATTACCCATAAATGATCCCTGAGGACTGGCGCTGGATTTGGGGGGTTTAATTTGTCAGTTTTATTAAATACTATACTTCATATTAATAACAATTATATTTAATTCTGACTATTAGTAATTTCAATTTCTTCTTCTTTTGGTCGATGGACCATTAGTTGAAGAGTTGATGGTGACTATGATTAACTAAACAGTTTAGCTTTTAACTAAATAACCACAAAGTTGTTTCTCCAGTTAATGATTTTATCTTAATAATGCTTGTGATGAAATTGTCAGTGCACATACAAGATTGCATATAAGAGAACAAATTATCAAGCAATGTAATCAAAATGAATCATTTTCATCGATATCAAAGCATGCAAAGGAACGGGGAAAGAAGGTACAGCATAAATACTTGCAGAAAATATATTTGCAATTTTAAGCAATCAAGGAGGGCAATACCCACCAAAGAAACAGGAAAACCACTTCCTTGGCCGAGGTTGTGGCAAGAGGTCCCCAGAGATAGGCTCGGAGGACAAAGTCAAACAGGACAGATGCAGCAAAGTTTACTATACTAACAATTAGAATTAATCTCCCACTTAATCTACCTCCTCGGTCGCAGTCTCCTCCCAAGCACTCCCGCAATGTTCTCGTACCTAAAGGTTCTCTTTCTCTGGGCAGGGCTGCTCTTTCTGTCTTAGATCTTTTCTATGCGATCTGGTCTGCGTTCTCTCTATGTTCTCATCTGCGTTCTCGTCTGCATTCTCTTCTCCCCTCTCCTCTCTCTGTTCACGTTCGTTCTGATCTCTGTTCCTTCTGAACCCCGATCTGATCTGCCACACCCCCTATTGGGACATCAGTTATACCTTTCTGCCAAATACACTATCTTACAATGTTGCAGTATCAGTAGAAACTCGGACTGTGATTGGTTGTCGTAAATCATACTAGGGTCGTCTCATCCAGTTCTCCCCACAAATCCATCTTATACCGGTTCTAACAAAGGAAAGATTTAAGACCATTGCATTCGTATATTTCTAACATTCATAATTATACATTTAGCTACAATGTTCATTATGATATCCGCTTTCACAATTGTATTGCACGTAGTGATGGCTAGTCCCACAGTCGCTGTCGCATCTTGGCACATAAACAATAAGACACAGGTCAACATGGCCTTCACAGGGATTGCATCATCGGCAACACTCAGCAGTCTGCGAACAGGCAACCCTTCTTGGCACATGCGCACTCCGTACCGACCAGGCCAACCACATGCTGGCTTGAACGAGAGGCCATTTTCATGCAGGCCCAATCCCGTACTAAAATAAACAAACACAAAAGAATATTAATTCGTGAAATAAAACCCATTATGTTTACCTTCCATCATACTAATACCCTGTGTTAAATAAATCCTAGCGAAAGCTATTAGTTTCAAGCAGACTTCTTATTATTCGTGCACAACATGCAAAATGTGCAATGTACAACACAGCATAAACATGCATTAGTACAGTTTTTCAAAGCACAAACAGTTAATACGTACTCATGCCAACATGATTTAGTATATTATGTAAATTGCGTTTGCCCCTGTGTAGATGTGTGTATCCGGAGTTGATTAGTTCATGCAGTTAATACATTATTATAGAGTTGCTTAACTTTATGAGGATGTATTTTACAAACCTCACTCCATCAAGAGTTCTCAGAATGATTTACCTTAACACAAAGTAAGAGGTGGAGGCTGCATGAAGGAAGGCTGTACATTCTTAGCCCCGGTATTTTCTCTTACTTGTCACATCCAGTCTTACTGAATGAAGGGGCCTATAATTACTGTTGATCAACACTTTGAAATCTTGGCACCTGATCTTTCGTTTCCAACACAGCTCAACACAGCTCAACCTTTCATCCTTCTGAGATTCAGAAAGAACTACTGTTCGTGATAGAAACTGATGTTGCTGAAAGTGCTACAGCTTTCTTTCAGCATACCTTCACTGTCTGGTCTTCTCCATCCTCTTCATAACGTATATTTGTACCAGTATGACGATGAACACAGAAAGCGAGACCAAAATGAGGGCTGAGATTCCTGTTTATATCTCTGACATAACGCACTGATAACAGAGGTGACAGGTGAAACAATACCTTTACAGCAATGTTTTTACTGCTCAGTGCTAAGTTATGCTGCAAATGGTTTCATTTTCCTCTACGAGAGCTGCACTTCATGGCTTTCTAGTAGTTACCCTTAGCAAAACTGACTCGCGTCAAATATATAAGCCCACAATGTTCTAATTTCTTTTAAATGGGAGTGTTTTATTAATCTATTAAATAAAACCTGCTTTCATGATTGCACATGCGGTGTTTTCTGCAGCAGTATTTGCTGTGTGACACACTTAACCAATACAGAAATAATAAAGCTGCAGTAAAGAAACAATGAGAAAAGAGTCACTGGAGAAATTATCTCCTCCACTTTATTCATCTGCTTTTGTTTACAACCACGTTTCCAGTAAAGATACTCTCTATTTCTGGCGGAAATACTGTTATAAGCAGATCCCAATTATGCTTAGAGAAAGATGCCTGGCATTAACAGGTTTAGTAAATATTGAATATTGAATTACACTCTTATCTGTATTTAGCACCTCTGCTCTGTTCATGGCAGATTAATTACTCTTCTTTGCAGAGTAGAATAATGTAATCTGTACGTGTCCTCAAGGATATTAAAATCAACATTCGCCCTACGAATATAGGTAGTCCAAACTGGAAATGCAGAACTGCATTTCTCTGCCTCTCATCTTTAGCCATTATTCAGTTTTTCTTAGACTGGATAGCTATTACCTAAATTAAAAAGCAAGATATCACTCCTCGTCTTATATAAAAAAAACAACTGAGTTTAATGATCAAAGTTCCAAGTCTCCAGACGAAGGGGTCTGTCCACCTTGTGGCACTGGTCATGATGCCAGTGTTATAAGACATATGACCCTGTTTTGCTCATCAGTTGCCTCCAGCCGATTAGAGATACAGACTCTGGTCTTGGCTGTAAATCAAAGCAGAGATTAGTAAAACAACAGATGAGCCCCAACCACCCTCCCCTGCAAACCCAACTTTATTTCAGATACTGAACTTGGGGACTTATTAATGAGAGCCCTGAGTCACTGTTGCACCACGTAAAGGCTCTCATACAGATTTATGAAGCTACGCAAAGCCATCCTGCGTGGCGTCATACATCATGAGTAAGCCGACGCAGTGCAAATAGCTGTGTCACCTTACTCTATGCCGGGGAGGCATTCCATGGACGTTATGTTGGGATTTCCCACGCAACACCCATGGAATTTGACGCTGCCCCCAAATATTTACAAAGTGATGTAAACCTAGGGAAGCGTCAAATCCGTACACCTCCCAAGTGTGTACAGAGGAGAAATATGTTTATTTTACGTAGATTTTCTCGTTCCATGTGTGCGCATTCTGCAGCACACCTAGAAGGAGGAAAATGCCTCATATGATTGTTTTTGTGCAGGAAAGTGTCCCTTCCTGCACAAAAACAATCCTGCCTGCAATGGAGGCACCATTGCACCATGGTGCAAGGGAGCCTATGTTGGTGCTAGGCTGCCAAAACGGCACCAGCACAGACAGAAAGGACAGGAATGTACTGTACTGCTTAGATACGGTGCATTCCTGCCCTTCATTTTGGCGTAGGGTAGCCCTACGCCAAAATGCCATAAATGAGGCCCTTTGTGTCAACGTTTAAGAAATAGCTTGGATCTCGCACATTACTTTTACCGTGACAGATCCAACATAATGTAAATACTGTAAGGAGGTGTTTCTGACACTTAATGACATTATTATGACTTCATTTATTTCATCAATATCTAAGAAAATAAAGGATTCAAACTGTTGACAAGAAGGCTGCATTGTGTTTCCAGTAGGAACATACCCAACTGAACTATTGTTTAGGGTACGAACTTTGAAATTCAGGTTGCACATGGATATCTGCAAAAACTACATGAACCCACTGCGCTACCTTATTATGATTTGAACCTGTAACCTTCAAGTCACAGGCATTAATGTGCACAAGTGACATTAATGTTGAAACTAAAATTGAAGTCAGGTAACAAGTTGTATGAAAAAAGGTTCCTGCAATGGTGAAAATCCCTTTCCTGCAGGTAGGGCTTAAAGTTCAGGTTTTCTTTGAAGAAGAATAATTCTTACCTCCTGCAGATAAGGGAGCTGCCTGGCTGCGCATGCCTAGGAACGTGGGGCTCAGGAGGGTGAGGAGCTGAAGTCAAGTTGTCAGGAAATCACATAGCCTGTGATGGCTTAATGGGGCATCTCAGAGGACTCTGAGGGCCACAACACAGGGACTAAGGGCCTCTCACTGCTCAAAGGTGGGGTCTGAAGGGTAGCAGAGGTGCATTCCAAGGCTGGGTGATAGGCTGCGTAAGATGTATCTGGGGCTCAATGTGCTGGGAGGGTGGGCTAAACCTCTGGAAGGGTTGGCTGATGGAATCTGAGATTTGGTAACGGTCTCTCAGGACCTCTATTACTTCATTCTGAATTTGTTTGCCAAGATAAAGTGTATGAATCTCATTAATCCCATTGTGGCAACTCTATGAACATGTTCCATCATCACAGGCACAAATTTGCCTAAATGTTGTAGGAAATTGATGGATGAAATGATTGAATTAATCTCAACCACTGATAATTACTCAAGTCGCACCCATGTCCACTGTTATTTTGCACACTGTGCCACCTCAGTTTGGACCCATCCATATGCAAATCAGTCTTGACCCTGCTCCAATAGGAACAGTCCAACCTGAACTGCCAGGCCATGTCTTTCTTGAACTGGAACAGAAACAACCCAGGACCGATTTTTGCCCTAGTCAGGGCTTATCATCCAGGTATAGTTTGATTCCAGTAACACACTGTGCACAGGACCCACTCAGGGTGACACACTGAAATATACAAAAAAATGATGGGTGCAATGCTTGAATTATTCTCAGTCACTGGTAAGTACTCGAGGCTGCATTCTAGTTCATCATTATTTTGTACACCACGCCAACTCAGTTTGGATCCAGCCTTTGCAAATCAGCTTTGGCCCTGCTTCAATGGGAGTATTTCAGCCTGAACCGACAGCCTAGATCCTCCCTGAACCAGAAGAAAATCATCCCAGGACTGATTTCACCCTAGTTATACCTCATCAGACAGGTATAGCTTGGTTTCAGTGACTTGTGTTGCTATTGCCCAATTTAAAGTTACTGTACATTTCATCCAAAACACACTTGTCTCCATCTAAACCTGAGCTGTAGATGTAAGTAAACTACTATCTAACATTGTATATAGAATAAAGAAAAAAACAACAGAAAAAAGAGGCTACCTTTTGACGGAGGTCCCTCAGCATAGGCAAGGACTTTCTGGATAGATCTCATTTTGAGCGGTGTACTCCGTCTCGCTATTGTATAGCTTTTGCTGTTGCGATGCAAGAGGCAGAAGGGTGGCAGGGCAAGGAAGCGGGCTCGCAGGAGTGTAGCCAGCCAGAGCAAGGGCTGGGGAGGTCGGAGAGGGGACAGAGGGGGCAGGATGCATCTGGACCAGAGCAAAGTCAAGATAGAAGAGGTAGAGAGGCTCAATTGTTGAAACATGTGCTGCTACGTGTCCGCTATAGTCCCTTATTTTCTACCAATCTGCCGGGCCAGGATGGCCTAGCGAGATCTCCAGGCAGTTCTGTCCTGCTCTCACTCTGGCCTTTTCTGGGTGTCCTGCCCACCCTCTGAGCTTCACATGGCATGCCCTTGTCTTTTAGACATTACTGGAATTGCAATGGTGAGCACCAGGCACAAAAGCAGCCAGCCTAGGTGAGGGTGTGGCTTGTGCTTCAGTGTGTCCTCTGCTCCACTCTTGCCTTTCTATATCCTGTCATCTACCTTTTCATCACACCTACGTCTGCCTGTTCCTTGTGCTAGCCACCCTAGACATTTTGGCTGCTCCAGACCTCTCCTGCATCATAGGGGGTGTTACTGAAGCCCCTGTTGTTACCATTCTAGCTCTCCACCACTTTGCGACATCAGTTAACTGTTTTTGCTGTTTTAGCCTTAAGTAGCATAGCACATAGGCAATGTGAACATTGATCTGAAGTACTGCCCTGAGCTGCTGCCTGTGTGTTAATCCTGTTGGGCCACAAGGCACTGAGGAACTGAGTTGCTTAAAGAAACTGCATCTTCCTATAGAGACCAAGCGATGTGAAAGCCTGTTGAACAAGACCTAAAACATCATCCAAACTCAACATGCTGCAACAAGATGCAGCAGTTTCAAATACACAGTCATGACGCTGCAACCCACGAGGAGGTTACAAAGATAAAATCAATAGCACCCGGATGCAAGAGTCAATCACATGGGCAAAAGGCCTTTTCGCTGCACTCAGCTTTATACTATTCTTAAAGACCTTACCACAACAGCTGCTGCCCCTAAAAGATAGTTCCACAGCATGCACTACTCACATGTGTATGAAGGGCTCTCTTGCTGTTCAAGACCAAGATCGGCTCCCACTGTAGTAGCAAATAATAAAATCACAGTGTAGGAAAGTGGGTTTCTGTTGCAGTAACCCCCACTTTTTGCCTGGCTTTTGATGCAACTTTGACTATAGGGTACTGGGTCCCTGCTAACTAGGTTCCCAGTACCAGTGTTCTTTCCCTAAATCTGTACCACGGTTGGCACCACTTGAGACCACTCTGTAAGTCCCTAGTAAATGGTACCCCGGTTACCTGGGGCATTGGGACTGAAGAGGGTTCCCTAGGAACTCCTCAACAAGGTCATGCTAACTGTCACTGCAGCCTGCATGCCTTGGTGCAGACAAAAATGACAAAGTTGACATGGCACACTGCCTGTGTGCCATGCCAAAAAAGCACTACCTAAGGTATGGGTAAATCACCCCTCTAGCAGGCCCTACAAGCCTATCTCACGTGTGGGCATATCTTCATGAGCAAATATATCCCTACAGTGTGTAAGTCTATTCTTAATATTTTATGTGCCAGGGAAGCCATAGAGAGTACATGGACAGGAAACTCGACAACTCGAGTTCCCCAGTACCATGATGGCTTCACTGATTCCAAGAGTTTACCAAACAACTCCTCTTAAATGATGTACTCAGAGGGCATCACAGAGGTGCCCCCTGAAAACCTACCAACCCTGGTGTGGTCTCTTACTGACTTTAGGTGGCCTGCCTCCCCCAGAGATGTTTCTTGACCCCTGTGTCAAGAGCCCTTTTTCTCTGAGGCCGGAAACAAAGCACACCTTGGGCGTAGGTGTCACATCTCCTCCGTCAGGGAGGTAGAGTGCTTGAGAGGGAAGTTTCAAAGGCCATGCCACCTTTGTAATGTGACCACAGCCCCTGCTGCTAGTAGCAGATGGCAGCCCCCTGTTCAAACCCCCACTTTTGGCTGGAGAACCGGCAGGAAAACTGGAGGAGAATAGGAAGTGTGCCCCCCAAAGCCAACTCCACCCCTCAGTTGCTGGAGGCAAAGATAAGCACATTTTTCAGTGCCCACCATCTTGAAGATTGTGGGACCTTTCCAATCAGGGCTAGGACTATCCCCTCCTCTCAAAGGAGGGGGGCATAATAGAGGGTGTAGACCCTCCAGATAAGGAACTCATTGGTCCCTCGCTGTCAATATACTGTATCCTTCCTAAATCTAGTAGTTAGGTGGCACCCTCAGACCCTGAAAACAGATTCCGGACAACCTACGCAGCCCAGATGCCAAAGAGCTGCACCAGCAAAAAAGAACAAGGATCAGTGACTGACTTGGCCCCAGCCCTGCTGGCCTGTCTGCTGCGTTTCACTCTTGCAACAAAAGTTGACCCGTCCTGCAGACCCAGTGAACTCCATGATCCTGGGAGGACTGCCTGCCTTCTATAAAAATCAAGAATCTCCCATTGACAGCGGACCTGTCCAAGAAGAAACCAACTTTAAAACTGAAGAGCTCTGTCCTGAGTAACCACGAAACCACCTCCGGAACCACCTTTGTACCCGATGTCTATGGCCCGAGTCCAAGTGGTCCACCAGTTCTGCAAAGGTTCCCCAGCAATTCTGAGCCAGAGTCCACTGTGGGCTGACCCCTGTCGGACTCTACTGCAACGCCTGCTGTCTCAATCCAAAGACTCACCTTGACCGGGACATGTTGGTAAGCTGTTCTTGACTCAAAAGGACAACCCTGCACTGAAACCCCTGGGCCATGGGAAGCTTGACCAACTGTGTCCCTATATCCCCTAGCATCAGAACTTACCTTGACAGCTGTGCTTTTTTTTCGTATAGCCTCCTGACTGAGCCTGCAGCCTTTCTCCAAAACTGATCGTCCCCATTGATTTGCATTGACGCCCGATGCTGTGTTGGCACTCTGCACCCGGCCACCCCTGTGCCGCTGAGGGTTTATTTTTGGTGCTGCCTTGTGCCCCCCCTGTGCTTACCTTAACTCCCGGAGATTGATCCCTGACACTGCTTTACTTGCCTGTGAGCAGCGCAGCTATGATCACTCCAGTCTCCATTGGTTAACATTAATCACCCCACTTTGAATTTGATCTCTGCACCCGGCTGCCCCTATGCCACTGGTGGTGCACTCTTGGTAATAATTTGAACCCTGCCTGGGCTTGACCTGAAACCATGAAGACTGGATTTGTAAGTTGCGTACTTACCTTCAAAACTGCATTTTTGTTTTCCTCCCATAGGTTAAAATTGCTAAACTGAAAAATTGTAGTGCGTCCACTTTTTAAAGTGAAAGTATTTATATTGAAAAACGTACTTACCTTTGAACATGCATCTTGGTCTGAAAAATAAATCTGGAAAGAAGCTTACTTTTATAAAAATGGTGAGGATCTCCTTTTTGAGTTGTGTGCCATTAATTAGTCACTGTCTGTCTATCACTGTCTGTTAAACAATTGTCTTACACTCCTCTGTGTTAGACATAAGGCTGCTCAACCACACTGCCACAAATAGGGCACTTTGGGTTTCCATTGAGCCCTGTACACTTCTAAGGGAATCTCTGGACTCCTTACACAATATAACCAATTATTGGTATATTACATAAGGAGCCACCTCCCTACACACAGATTACTATGTCAAAATTGGGGCCAAAACAACCTACACCATCACTATCCCTAAAGCCACTAAAACGCCCCCGAGAATCCATTCAGCAAGCCCAGCAACTATGGCAATGTTTCTTCAGTATTTGAGAGGATCTAACAAGATGATCTTAGCTAATGAACAGCACCCTCATCAATGTAATTGTGGCAACATTCTTAGCCCACAACTAGTTATCTAAATATCATCTAATTTGACAAAAAGGAGCACTAACATAACTACATCAGTACTAATCCATAGAGGCAGAGCACCAGGAAAAGAGTCTATTGGCTGCACTTACAAACAGTAGCTCACATTGCTTGCCTGATGGTAACAGCCGAATTGCCTATGTTAACAAGCAACATACTCCAAGTTTCGGGTGTTATCTAAAATGGACTTTTGATAATAACACTTCACATCAATCACCTCAATCTTTAGTCTTGGACGATGAAGTACTTGAGTTAGAGGACACCTATCTTTTGCCACCTATGCCACGGTCATTACCAAAGGCCTAGCCCTTTAATCACCTCTGGTAGCGTAAATGTCTGTCAAGCAATTCATCTTTTAGCAATTCTAAGCAAGATGGAACTGAGACCCCTCCGGCTCAACCAATTCTTGCAATCATGACAACAATGTGCAGGACACTAGATATTGCGGCTAGTGCTTTAACTTTACAGTCAACAAAAATAGATGATCAAACTTTGATCATGCGCGACATTGCAAATAACACTGCATTCTTTGATAAAAGAATCTGCTTGTTGGAGAGAACTGTGATAGACTCACTCAAGAGTGGCTCTAAAATCAAGAGATTTGTGCAGTTTCTCTGCAATACTAGCAAAACTGGAAAAGGTTGCAAAAGTTATTAGGTCAATCATGAGAGACTGCAGAAAGAGAATAGAGGAAGAAGACTAAGCAGTCAAGAACACAGAATTATGATGAAGGCTAAAGTTGTAAAAAAAATCCAGGAGCAAAATCTTTTGCGGTTCACCATCAAATTACTGTTCCACCCAAGAGGAACCTGAGGACTTATTCTCCTCACATAGTTTCAGAAACTGACAACAATATATTTATCTGTCCTCCTGAAGGAGATGACACAAAAAAATCAAGAAAAAGAAGAGAAAGCCTAAAGTGTGCCTGTACAAAATCTTTAAAAAAATGATTTGATAAAAACAAAGCGAGATTCTATGGAAAACACTAATGGCATTAACCATGTAGAAATCATGGAGCAATTAGTTATCAAGAACAGAATTTCCCTCGGAATGATTGGTGCATGCCAAGTATCATCAGTCTCTTCTCCTCTGAAATGTGATGTATCATGTAGGTCCATACACAATCCAAAGATTCACCACAGGGCTAAAAGCACCCATAACACCATCTTTATTTCAACCACCACCAATAAGCCTTAAGGCCCCATATAACCCCCATGACCATGAAGCTGACCACTTTGAAGAGCAGCAACATGTACTCATTCTGTCCAGTCAAATCAATGTTACACCGAAGATGTTGCAGCCAGCTCCCCATCTGGCATCGCTATTGCATTCCACACAGATCATTTCATTATTCCATTCTTAAGGTGTATTGTCAAATTAGAACCAGCGAAATCTGAATCAAGAAATGACTGCGCAACTTTGAACGTCCCTGTGGAGAAATAATGAACATCGTCACACTGAATGATCCTCTACAAGTGAACCAGTGACATGAATTTTAGTAGTTGAATAGCCTTTCCATAGCATTGGCACCAACCTTTTATATGGTCATGGCTTGACAGCTGCGCAAGAGCCAGGTCTTGAGAATAAGGCTACTCTGATACTACCTCATCTTCTTCCACAGCCACGAAATTGGCCTTTAAATGTTGTCCAATTGCAAGTGCATAGATCAATAAAAAACAATAAAGTACAATTGCTTAATGGGGTTTGCAGGGGTGGCATCATGCAAATGCATAGGCAAGATAGAATCATGGACAATCTAAACCTTTTATCAAACAGACAGAAGGTCGTTGCTGATTCCAATAAAAACAAATATTCTAGTCACACTGACCTATTGATCAAGGGCCCATCAAGATATGTTAAACAGAAGCAATTCCATTAAAGGTATTAAAATATTACCAGGCCTATCAGAAGTAATTTTGCCTGATTTGTATAGGGTAGGGTTGATTTCCAACCTCATAGTGGATTAAAGAGAAACATTGGTAACATGATGGCTTGACCCCTCCTAGGCAGAAGCAATATTATCACACAGCGAGGTGTTGTCGAGTTGGGGTATTCTCACTACAGAATGGAAACCAGGACCCTAACCAAGCATTTTATAAAATGTACCAATGAGATTGGCCAGCGGTTCCAGTATACAGCTCGGTAAGATTACCCAAAATCTAAGAGCAACAGTCCACTGAATTTTGTCTGCCGCGGTATTACCATCACCAACAGTCAATCCATCTCACATGAGCTTAAATAGCATTATCCCTCACCAATTTACAAACAATGCTCTCAAACGTCCATGGTTGCCATCAACCCTTCAGCAATGCCAACCTGGGCCCCAGCAGACACAAGCATATGTCAAAAATGTCAAAATTTGCTCAGAATGGGATCAGACTTGGATGGATATTAAGCTGGAATATCGCAGGATGAGATCAAAACTAGAAGATGATAACTGAGTTATTTTTATTAAATTTTATATTAGTATATAAAGTGTGGCCCAAAGGACATACAAGCCCTATAGGAGAAGCAGTAGAAGCTCAAAATGAATTGAACCCAGGTTTTGGTCCCTATACCATCCTCCCTTGTGATCTGCTGTGGAGAAGTGGGGTTACCATATATAAAAGAGCACATTAGAGCATGCCCTGCATTACTTTGG
This sequence comes from Calotriton arnoldi, assembly GCA_963921515.1. Taxonomy (NCBI): domain Eukaryota; kingdom Metazoa; phylum Chordata; class Amphibia; order Caudata; family Salamandridae; genus Calotriton; species Calotriton arnoldi. The sequence continues at coordinate 14,442 of CAWUFW010022363.1, read as the reverse complement.
TTAGCAGTATGGAAAAATGCAGAAGCCACTTTAACCAGGGATATTGTTATGGCCATGTGTCTTGGTTGTGAAAGGGGACACCAAATCCCATGGTTAGCAGCTGTGAAGTCTTTTTTTGAAAGATTGGTTTATACAATGTCTTCACAGACCCTGAAAATATTGTGAATGTAAATAAGAAACACGTGCAGTTAACCATGTTTAATTTTGATCATACCACTAGATTGAACGTGGATGGGGGGAATCCAAAAGTGACAGCTTATTTAAACATGGCTGTAGTCAGCCCTCCTACAAGCTGCCTCTTTACAGCAAGAGGATGCTGGGAATGTAGTTTGCTATTTCGGTTCAGGGCTGGCACATTAAAATACTTATTAGACTTCCCCCTGGGTTTTTAAATGAACCTTGATGCGTGCCCTTGTCCCTGTGATGGGAGTTCTGGTCAGTCTATGGAGCACTTTGCACTTTTTTGAAAATTTTATTTTAGGTATACGAAGCACTTTTTACTTCTGCTCATTAAAAAACACAATATTAGGGATTGTAAGGTGGTACTCAGTTTTCTCTTACAAATGGCAAATGATAAGACAAGCTTACATGTAGGCTCTTTTAAAGTTACAGTTCGGGCCTGGCGTGCCAAGCTTTCTCATTAAGATGGCTCTGTTGTAATTGTAGTGATTATATATGCCGCCATGGGTTTGTTTTTATTTTTGTGTGTAATGAATTGTGTTTTATTCTTTATAATGTTTCCCGATCAAGACTGTCTCATTGAAACTGTAGTGCTTTTATATGTCACCAGAGATTTCTGCTCGCAACATCTGTTATTTTGCTTTTGAGAACTCTGTTTTTTTAAAAATTAAGCACTTTCATCGTTTTTTAATCTTTGATTGTTGTATTGAATTTGTTTGCACGCTACTACCGGGCTGGTGACTAGGTCACTCCCCGTACCTGTCCTCAGCCAATAGGAGGGTCAGATATCAGCTGGGAGGGGGGCGGAGCCCTTAACGCCGGCACAGGCTATAAATCAATGCCTGCACCCGTCCGCGCCAGGCCGGGGCACGGGGCATGTTACTTTGGACAAAAGTACACCTATTCAGCAGATAGCCTTAAAAACTTGGCACCTATTACTGTACAACCGCTTGAACAGCAATTGATTCAAAAATTGCAAAAGCTGGAGCTTTTAAAACCCAATCCTTCTCCTTTCACGGATACTTCAAAGGTGGGGGGACAGACTATAGGCCTGTTAGCTCCGCCTAGAACTGCCGTGCACAAATTGCCAGTCAAAGATCTTAATGTTATGTATTTGAATACACGTTCCCTGGTCAAACATCAGTTAGAAATTCATAACATCCTGGTCACTGATGCACCAGATATGTTATTCCTGACCGAAACCTGGCTTACAGAGGAATCCTCCCCCGAAATACTAGCAGCCCTTCCCGACAACTACTCTTTTTTACAAACCAACAGATCCCAGGAAAAAGAGGGGGTGGAGTGGCGGTTGCTTTTAAAAAATAATTATCCTTCACTACCTTGCCTCACTCTGAAATTCCCACAGTTGATATATTAGTAGTCAAATTAGACTTACACAACAGTACACTTATATGTTTAGTACTGTACAGACCTCCCACAGTGATGCCTGATTTTCCTACTATCCTAGCGAATAACATCTCGTCCCTGACTACAGACTACGACAAAGTTTTGGTCGTAGGAGATCTGAATTATTGGGCCAATGAGACAGAAGTGGGGATGCTGTCTAAGGAACTCACTGAGTCCCTTGCCAGCTTAAATCTTACTCAACACATTTACTCCCCCACGCACATCAAAGGCCATACTCTTGATCAAGTGTGGTCCACCAATATAACCCTGCATAATTTGGCTATTTATCCTTGTGCATGGTCAGATCACTCCATTATTAGTTTTACTTTGAATAACTTGTCATTGCTGAAACAACCATCTCACTTAAGAAGCACCTTCAGAAATTGGAATCGTATTAATTTGAAAGCGCTTTTAGATACTTTATCCTGTGAGCAGCCTGCCTCAGAAGGTGATTTAGATAGCTGGGAAAGAGAGATTACTAACTGGCAATTGAAGGCCTTTAATATCCATGCCCCCCTACAGACTAAAACCTCTCGCCTAAGGCAACACGAAGCATCCGAATGGTTTACAAAGGAATTGAAAACCTTAAAACTCCATGTACACCAAGTTGAATGAAAATGGCGATAATCGTATTCAGCTGAGGACAAAATGAAATATATTGTAAACTTGCATGCGTACAAGAAGGCCATTTTGGAGGCCAAGAGAGCCTTTTTTACGAATAAGGTACTTGATTCTGACAATAGGTCTAAAGAAATCTTCAAGATCGTGAAGGAGCTATCGAATCCTAGCCGTGTGAACCCGTCTGTTACGGCTACCCAGGATCTTTGTAATGACCTGAACTCCTTTGTTGAAAAAATTAAAAAAATTCAAGATTCCATCGTCTCCAACGATAGCAGTACTGAAGACAGCCTGGCCTATTCCAACTCTTCCTCTTTTAACATCTTTCCTATGTTGGATAAGAAACTCTTTTTGGATCTTGTAGTAAAGATCAAATCAGGTTCCCCCAAAGAGGTATGTCCTATTAATATATTAAAAACAATCTATCGGGCCTTCCCTGATACTATTCTTGAGTTTCTCAATTTTTCTTTGTCCCATGGTACTGTACCGTCAGTCTTTAAGGAAGCTGTGGTTATTCAGCTACAAAAAAAGCAGGGTATGGATCCCAAAAAGTTGGAGAATTACAGGCCTATATCACTCCTCCCACTTCCAGCTAAATTGTCTCAGTTCTTTCTTAGAAGCCACCAAGTTTTTGGATACCCATTAGGCAGGGTTTCGCCCAGCGCACTCTACTGAATCTGTGATTCTTTCTATCATGGACGATCTCAAAGGACAGGCGGACATTGATTGCACTCAGGCCCTAATCCTCCTAGACCTGTCTGCGGCATTTGACACCGTGAACCACAAAGTTTTGTTGGACCGCATTGCCGCAGCGGGCATCGGGGGATTGGCCCTGGATTGGTTTAGATCCTTTTAGAGGGCCGCAAACAATCGGTGTGGCTCTCTCCTTATAAATCTAATACTGTAGAAATGAGCTGTGGTGTCCCGCAGGGCTCCTCTCTTTGCCAATACTTTTTAATGTATATATACGTCCTTTGATCTCCAGCCTCCGGCAGATGGGGATAACATTTTTTAATTATGCTGATGACATGCAGCTTATTTTTACCCTGGAGAATTCAACTGAATCCAAAGAATTTGTTAGGAAGTCCATCATGTACGTCAAACATTCGATGAACAACAACCAATTAAAATTAAACTTGGAAAAGACTGAGATAATCATACCCAGCAATAAACTCACCCACTGGACACCCTCTTACTGGCCCCCCGAGCTAGGTGTGGCCCTACTTCCTAAACCAGTGATAAAGAGTCTGGGCTTTCACATTGACTCGGGTCTCCCAATGAGTGCCCAAATTGGGTCAGTTACATCTGCTTGTTTCGTCCAACTTCACAAGCTGCGTAAGATTAGACGCTTCTTCAGCAAAGAGGCCAGTATCCAAATTGTGATTGCTCTCATTTTATCAAAAATTGATTATGGAAATGTGCTCTATCTTGACCTCCCACAAAAGCAGAGACATCGTCTACAGATGATCCAAAACCAAGCAGCGAGAATCATCTACCTTCAGGACAGACGTTGTCATATTAGCCCACTGCTTAAGGATCTCCACTGGCTTCCAGTGGAACAGAGAGCTATGTTTAAAACAGGGTGCATTCTCTTCAGAGCTATTCAGGGAACCGGTCCTAATTTCATTTCCTCGTTAATTAGTAAATAATTACCCCAGCGCACCTTGAGATCTATGTATCTGAATCTCCTGGCAGTGCCCAGATTCAGACGCAAACGCATTGGAGGGACTCGGTTCTCCTATCTGGGTCCGAAGCTCTGGAATTCACTCCCCACTTCACTTAGGCTTGAGGTAGATTACATGCGGTTCAGGAAACAGCTTAAGACATGGCTGTTCACTCTGGCTTATAACTAGATGTTCTCTGCTTGAACTCTCTCTGCTTAGATCCTTAGCGCCAAGATACCGGTTGGTGAACGTGCGCTCTTATAAATACCCATGTAACATAACATAACACCTTTGTGTGTGATGAATTGTGTTTTATTCCATATTTTATACTTTATATGTTTTGTGTTCTTAAATGTGTTTTTTTAATGGATATTTGAATATCTGAATAAAGATGTTTTGACTGACTGACTGAATTGAACCCGATACAAGCTTGGTAACATTTTACCAATTACTTGACCTCCAAATATATTATCCGACTAAGGGGCAGATTTACAAGCCCCTTGCGCCACTTTTGCGTCACTTTTCCCATGTTAAAAATGATGCAAAAGTGGCGCAAGGGCCTTGTAAATAAGCCCCACAGTGTACAAGCAAGGGCATTTGTATTGGACCCCGTAGGAATACAGTCATACCAAAACATATTCACGTAAGGAGGGCTAATGTCATTAAATTATACAGGCAAATACAACGCGCCTCGGATAATCAAAATCTTTTAAACACGTTGCGAAAAGACAGAAGAGAGCTTAAAGAGAGATATGGGCCCACAAAAGAAACAAGCAGGAAGTCCTTTGGGCCAAGCTCCTCTATTCTTCAAAACAGGAAAACTTAAAGGTGTTTTGGAAGTTGATTAGTGATATTGAGAAATGCCCCAAATTGGCTTTTAATGCAAACATTAGTGAGAATGATTTGGCAACACTCCTGAAGTCGCAATTAAGTGGATCGGATGAAATGGCGGTTAGCCAGAAGGATACTTGGGGAATCAAAGAGCAGCCACCGGAATCAAGCCATTAGAGTGCATGTTTCGGGATGTGATCAAAATCATTGAGAAATCTGATCCTGATTGTGCCCCTAGCCCAAACGCTATTTCCCAGGCTGGAATCAAACAAAAGACCTCACATTGGGCAAGCTTTCTAACTGTGATGTTTGATATGATCCTCAAGACAGGGTCCACATTCAATCTTTAAAGGGGGGCCACCTCCTTTCTGAGTAACTAAAGCTTAATAGCCCTTCGGAATGTAGATCTTAAATTCTTTTCTATACTACTGGTCCAAGATCTAGAAGCATGGGCTCAAGATACAGACAGGTTGCCCCTAAATCAAACTGAGTTTACAAAAAAACAAGTAACGCTTACCAACCTTAAGGCAGTGGGTCTAACACTCAGCCGAGAGAAAACACGCATATCGCTGTACATGTGTTTTGTAGATTTTAAAACAGCATTTGAACATCTCCAATGTGGAAAACTATGGGCAAAGCTTTGCCAATGGGGAATTCCGGACAACCTGTTGAAAGCGATTGAGATGCTGTATCCACATACTTGGGTGAAAATCAAGGTGGGGGATGGCTCATGCCTACCAAGAGAAATAAAATCCTCGACTGGCTCAAAGCAGGGGTGCTTTCTAGTCCTCCTTCTTTTCAATTTATATATTTTAGATCTCTCATTGGCTTTTGATCAGTGAGCATCACATGCCCCCAGTCTTGGTGGTATACCGCTGTCGATCATCTTTCATGCAGATGACCTGCTCCTCCTCAGCAACTCCCGAAAAGGTCTGCAAAGGCTGATTGATCGTCTGGCGACATATGCAGAGGCCGATGGGCTTGAAATCAACCTACAAAAAACAAACGGGGTCTCGCTAAAGTGCCAAATTCTGAAACAGCATAAATGGTGCCTTAATGGAGCATTAATTGAGGAAAGTCAGGGTACCTCTACCAGGGGGTCAAGGTTGACTCCAGTGCCAGATTTACCACCCAAAGAGAAGCAATTAAGGAAAAGGCCCTGGCGCTAAATTTTGCACTCCTGAAACTTGCAATAACAATGCAAGGCCATAGCTTTTGACCATTGGTTGAAATAATAAGGCAAAGTTGATTCCAACTATCTCTTATGGAGGTGAAGTGATGAGAAGCGCCGATGCTACTCTATTGGATAAAATGGTGGTAAGAGTACACAAGCAGTTCTTCCAGCTGCCAAAGTCTGCATCACCGGCACAAGTGAGGCTGCAGTATTTGTTGACAAAACAGTCCCTCGCTAGTGCTGGAGCATTTATAAAATGCTACCATAAACTGAGGTCTTCTGCAAGAGGCACACTAGCCAGTCTGGTCTGGACCGAAATTAACTTGCAAAGAGGACAAGGTTTATACAAAAAGAACTTGGAAAACGGTATAGAGAAGCTGGGGTTGGGTGATCTGTGGAGCCAGGATATAAAATCACAAGAGTTTAAAAGGCTACTAAATAAAAGTATCAGTTTGCAAAGCTGGTTAGAAGACAAAGAAGCAGTAGCCAGAAGCATGCATGGGTGGCCCCAAGTAGCCCCAACCTCGAGCACCTCCAGTGACCAGAATCTTTGGCCACACCGCATCATGTGCATCGCGGCCTGCATTTTTTGGGGAACTGCTTGAGGCTCTCCCGCGACTCCAGTGTCTCCGGCCTGTGGGTCCGCTTGAGGATCACACTTGGTTCTTTTGGGCTTCCCTGATTTGGGCCTTCCTGCTTGTGGTGAGTCCCCTGGACCTTGCTGGTCCCAACTTTGCACCTTCTAGACTTCCTGCGTGGGTTGCATTTGCCAAGGCTTGTTGGTGCTCCCGCCGGACACCGACCCCTCAGCACTCGACATCCTTTGTGGGACAACTCGTATCCAGGTCCTGGTCTTCCTCAGCATCGCCTGGGCCTCACAGCTGCGGAGTCAAGTTCATCGACATCTTCTCCGAAGCGCCTGACATTTGAGTGCATTCGTCTTTCAAGTCTCCTGGTCACCCCTGAGTGACATAGACTCTGCCCCCTCTGCTTTCAGGTACTCCTCTTCAAGAATCCATGTTTGGATTCCTCCGGACACTTTCTCCTCTTCCAGGAGCGGCACTTTCTTGAAGACCTCCATTGGGTTCGATGGCGGTTTCCGATGCCACTTCACACCTATGCACCCGGCTTCCCTGGGATAGGTAACTTGGGTACCACGGTATCCACAGGTGGAGTGGCTCTCCAACCTTCTGTCTTCCACAGGGTTTCTTCAGGATTCACTGGGAAGGGTCCCTAATCTTTAAAAAACCGCGACTTGCACATAGACTTGTACGGAGCATGCGGTCGTGTTCCCACACTGCACACGCTCTCTGTGGGGTCCCTATCTACTTGCCTTGTGTGGTTCTGTGGGTCCCCAGCAATTCTACGTCCTCTCCACATTGTCCTGACTCGAGTCGTGGTTCATATACCATTTTCTTAGTATATGGTTTGGTCCCCCCCTGGGGCCCACTGTGCATTAGTGCTATTTACTGTGATTTATTTGCTAAAGTATTGTGTGCTTTGTGTCTATCTCCGTATGGGAGATACTGCAATGTACTAGATAGTGTTATATAATAAATACATATTTTTATAAATACTTTGTACTCTGCTTTACACTCTTTCAAGACTAAGGGGTCGATTCCGATTCGGGCCGGAAAAAGCACCGACCGACTCGGATCCAGAAATAATACCGACCAACACGTACCCGTGGCGCACGACACGCCAAGTACGATGCAAGGCGCGAAAATCCGACCGACACGTACCTAAACCAAGTCGACCGACCGAGCCGCACGGAAAACAGCAATCCGGCCGGAAAACACGCGAATCCAACCGACCAACACGCACCCGGAACAAATCCGACCGAAACGTACACGCGAACTCCAAACCGCAAAGTACGATGCAAGGCGCGAAATCCACGAGCGAGTCGGACGGAGGACAAGCCGTACGACCGACACGCATACAAAACCGAGCCGAAGCAACACAAAACACCGCGACCGACGCGTACGCAGCATAGAAAACTGCACAAACACAGCGTGAACGAAACGGAGAACACCGTACGAGACTAATGCAGGGTCCGACTCGGTCACAAGAACGTTTCCAACATACACAAACAGCACAAAGGAAAAATCACCCAAAAAAAGGCCAAACAAGCAATTACCAAGCCAATAAATACTGGGGGAGGGGTGGGGACAGAGAACAAAGACACACCCACAACTCCACCTATATAAAGGACACAAATCACAACCATGAGCCTTTGCAAATGCCATTCCACTGCCAGCACCCAAGAGAAAGCAACCACACACCCACAGCTCATCCCTCACACAAGCCACACACCATCAGCACACCAACAAATACCTACCTCACATACACCCAGCAAAACACACACTCACACACCCTCACCTGCACATCAACACACACATCACTCACCATCACCACCCATCACCATGCCCCCCAAGAAGAATCCCAAGTTCCTAGATAGTGAATTGGAAGTCATGGTAGACGAGATCCTCAGGGTGGAGCCACAGCTGTTTGGCACACTGGTCCAACAGACCCCCATGTCGCAGAAAACCAAGATGTGGGAGAGGATCATCAACAGGGTGAACGCACAATCACCATGTCGGCGCACAAAGACCGACATCCACGACAGGTGGTATGACGTGCGCAGGAGGGTACGGGACATGCTGAAGAAAGACTACATCAACAGCCAATACACCGGCAGTGGCCCTCCTGCCAAGCCAATATACCTCAGGCCCTGGGAGGAGAAGGTGCGGGCCATCCTTCCGCCAGTGAGCGTATATGGACTAGAGGACATCCCAGAGCCTGGTGAGTACACAACAAATGTACACAATATACTGCCACAAAACACACACATCACTGTCAAGGGAGAGTCAAACCATGCACTCATAGCAATTACACAGCAACCAGAACAGAATCATCCCAAAATGTGTATGTCAGTCAGATAAACACAACACATGCCATCAAAAAGTCACATCCAACTGTGCCAACACATGTACAAACACAACTACAACTACAGCTAGGCAGTGGCACAAATAGAACTAACAAACACATCCAGACATGTAGCCACCACAACAACACAAACACACAGTGAAGACCACTCAAAGGAAGTAATTCTGTGTATGCTGGCCAAGTCAGTGTAGCCAATAGCATCATGGGAGTCGCAGTCACACATATTGCCCTCCCCACAACTGTCCCATCAACACCACCATGAACCATGCTCACATCACAGGAAGTGGAGAAGGACTCACAAGATGGCTGACACTGGCTACTGCTGTGGGGAGCACAAGGCCCTGCTGGCAACTGTGCACCAAAAAACAGCAGGACACCACTGACTGACATCCTGAGAGACAACTTACACTCCCTGCAATGCAAGCACGTTCCATGGTGGGATATCTGGCTAGCTGGGTGGGAAGGGTGACTTGCAGCACTGACCATAGTCACAAGCACCTCCCCTCACACACACCCCAACACAAACTCCACAGAACCCACCTGGTAGAATGCAATGCCCCCATCCTAACACAAGATCCCACAAAGTACCACCACCCTGGGTTATGTTGTGTGAAGCACAGGGACACTCTTGGGACCTCTAGCCAAACAACTGCCAGGACAACACTCCCAGCCATCCTGTCAGCACAGCCAGCCCACCCCACATGGAAGCAGAGTCAAAAGGAAGGAAGCATGGGCATGCTGGGAAGGGGGAGGAGGCAATAGCATGATGGGAGTCGTAGTCACAGCTCTACATCCCCCACCACATGGCCCAGCAAGCTCACACTCACGCATGCACATCCCACAGAGAGTGGAAAGGCCCATCAAAGATGTCTGACACTGTTGCTGTGTCGTGGGGAGCACAAGGGCATGCTGGGTACTGCACACCAACCAACAGCAGGACACCACTGTCAGCCATCTTGCCATTGCTCTCACACCCACACACACTGAACTCCACACAAAAGCAAGTAAGTGTGGGAATGCTGGGAAGTGGGGTGGAGGCAACGGCATGATGGGAGTCGTAGTCACAGACATAGCTCACCCCCACAACTGTCCCATCAACACCACCCTGAACCATGCTCACATCACAGGAAGTGGAGAAGGACTCACAAGATGGCTGACACTGGCTACTGCTGTGGGGAGCACAAGGCCCTGCCGGCAACTGTGCACCAACAAACAGCAGGACACCACTGAATGACATCCTGAGAGACAACTTACACTCCCTGCAATGCAAGCACGTTCCATGGTGGGATATCTGGCTAGCTGGGTGGGAAGGGGGACTTGCAGCACTGACCATAGTCACAAGCACCTCCCCTCACACACCCCCAACACAAACTCCACAGAACCCACCTGGTAGAATGCAATGCCCCCCATCCTAACACAAGATCCCACAAAGAACCACCACCCTGGGTTATGTTGTGTGAAGCACAGGGACACTCTTGGGACTTTTAGCCAAACAACTGCCAGGACAACACTCCCAGCCATCCTGTCAGCACAGCCAGCCCACCCCACAGGGAAGCAGAGTCAAAAGGAAGGAAGCATGGGCATGCTGGGAAGGGGGGTGGAGGCAATAGCATGATGGGAGTTGTAGTCACTGATATTGGTCACCCCACAACTGTCCCATCAACACCACCCTGAACCATGCTCACATCACAGGAAGTGGGAAGGACTCACAAGATGGCTGACACTGGCTACTGCTGTGGGGAGCACAAGGCCCTGCTGGCAACTGTGCACCAACAAACAGCAGGACACCACTGAATGACATCCTGAGAGACAACTTACACTCCCTGCAATGCAAGCACGTTCCATGGTGGGATATCTGGCTAGCTGGGTGGGAAGGGTGACTTGCAGCACTGACCATAGTCACAAGCACCTCCCCTCACACACCCCCAACACAAACTCCACAGAACCCACCTGGTAGAATGCAATGCCCCCATCCTAACACAAGATCCCACAAAGAACCACCACCCTGGGTTATGTTGTGTGAAGCACAGGGACACTCTTGGGACCTCTAGCCAAACAACTGCCAGGACAACACTCCCAGCCATCCTGTCAGCACAGCCAGCCCACCCCACAGGGAAGCAGAGTCAAAGGAAGGAAGCATGGGCATGCTGGGAAGGGGGAGGAGGCAATAGCATGATGGGAGTCGTAGTCACAGCTCTACATCCCCCACCACATGGCCCAGCAAGCTCACACTCACGCATGCACATCCCACAGAGAGTGGAAAGGCCCATCAAAGATGTCTGACACTGTTGCTGTGTCATGGGGAGCACAAGGGCATGCTGGGTACTGTACACCAACCAACAGCAGGACACCACTGTCAGCCATCTTGCCATTGCTCTCACACCCACACACACTGAACTCCACACAAAAGCAAGTAAGTATGGGAATGCTGGGAAGTGGGGTGGAGGCAACGGCATGATGGGAGTCGTAGTCACAGACATAGCTCACCCCCACAACTGTCCCATCAACACCACCCTGAACCATGCTCACATCACAGGAAGTGGAGAAGGACTCACAAGATGGCTGACACTGGCTACTGCTGTGGGGAGCACAAGGCCCTGCCGGCAACTGTGCACCAACAAACAGCAGGACACCACTGAATGACATCCTGAGAGACAACTTACACTCCCTGCAATGCAAGCACGTTCCATGGTGGGATATCTGGCTAGCTGGGTGGGAAGGGGGACTTGCAGCACTGACCATAGTCACAAGCACCTCCCCTCACACACCCCCCAACACAAACTCCACAGAACCCACCTGGTAGAATGCAATGCCCCCATCCTAACACAAGATCCCACAAAGAACCACCACCCTGGGTTATGTTGTGTGAAGCACAGGGACACTCTTGGGACTTTTAGCCAAACAACTGCCAGGACAACACTCCCAGCCATCCTGTCAGCACAGCCAGCCCACCCCACAGGGAAGCAGAGTCAAAAGGAAGGAAGCATGGGCATGCTGGGAAGGGGGTGGAGGCAATAGCATGATGGGAGTCGTAGTCACTGATATTGGTCACCCCCACAACTGTCCCATCAACACCACCCTGAACCATGCTCACATCACAGGAAGTGGGAAGGACTCACAAGATGGCTGACACTGGCTACTGCTGTGGGGAGCACAAGGCCCTGCTGGCAACTGTGCACCAACAAACAGCAGGACACCACTGAATGACATCCTGAGAGACAACTTACACTCCCTGCAATGCAAGCACGTTCCATGGTGGGATATCTGGCTAGCTGGGTGGGAAGGGTGACTTGCAGCACTGACCATAGTCACAAGCACCTCCCCTCACACGCCCCCAACACAAACTCCACAGAACCCACCTGGTAGAATGCAATGCCCCCATCCTAACACAAGATCCCACAAAGAACCACCACCCTGGGTTATGTTGTGTGAAGCACAGGGACACTCTTGGGACCTCTAGCCAAACAACTGCCAGGACAACACTCCCAGCCATCCTGTCAGCACAGCCAGCCCACCCCACAGGGAAGCAGAGTCAAAAGGAAGGAAGCATGGGCATGCTGGGAAGGGGGAGGAGGCAATAGCATGATGGGAGTCGTAGTCACAGCTCTACATCCCCCACCACATGGCCCAGCAAGCTCACACTCACGCATGCACATCCCAAAGAGAGTGGAAAGGCCCATCAAAGATGTCTGACACTGTTGCTGTGTCATGGGGAGCACAAGGGCATGCTGGGTACTGCACACCAACCAACAGCAGGACACCACTGTCAGCCATCTTGCCATTGCTCTCACACCCACACACACTGAACTCCACACAAAAGCAAGTAAGTATGGGAATGCTGGGAAGTGGGGTGGAGGCAATGGCATGATGGGAGTCGTAGTCACAGACATAGCTCACCCCCACAACTGTCCCATCAACACCACCCTGAACCATGCTCACATCACAGGAAGTGGAGAAGGACTCACAAGATGGCTGACACTGGCTACTGCTGTGGGGAGCACAAGGCCCTGCCGGCAACTGTGCACCAACAAACAGCAGGACACCACTGAATGACATCCTGAGAGACAACTTACACTCCCTGCAATGCAAGCACGTTCCATGGTGGGATATCTGGCTAGCTGGGTGGGAAGGGGGACTTGCAGCACTGACCATAGTTACAAGCACCTCCCCTCACACACCCCCCAACACAAACTCCACAGAACCCACCTGGTAGAATGCAATGCCCCCCATCCTAACACAAAATCCCACAAAGAACCACCACCCTGGGTTATGTTGTGTGAAGCACAGGGACACTCTTGGGACTCTTAGCCAAACAACTGCCAGGACAACACTCCCAGCCATCCTGTCAGCACAGCCAGCCCACCCCACAGGGAAGCAGAGTCAAAGGAAGGAAGCATGGGCATGCTGGGAAGGGGGTGGAGGCAATAGCATGATGGGAGTCGTAGTCACTGATATTGGTCACCCCCACAACTGTCCCATCAACACCACCCTGAACCATGCTCACATCACAGGAAGTGGAGAAGGACTCACAAGATGGCTGACACTGGCTACTGCTGTGGGGAGCACAAGGTCCTGCTGGCAACTGTGCACCAACAAACAGCAGGACACCACTGACTGACATCCTGAGAGACAACTTCACACTCCTGCAACGCAAGCACGTTCCATGGTGGGATAACTGACTGGCTGGGTGGGTGGGAAGGAGGGCCGGCTGTCAACCAAACACAACCAATGCAGACCATGTTCACACTCCAGAAAATACATAGAAATGCCCAAATAATGCAGGACAATGTGCCACACCAATATCAACCCCTGACTGTGACAACTTAGGGCAATGCAATGTACAGGCCCGCACCCAGAGGCACAGTCACAACTGTCATGTGTGTCAACCATTGATGCCTGCAGAAACATAACATACATTGTTTGTGTCTCCCAAAAACAGGTGATGATGGGGACACAGCAGCAGACGCTGAGGAGTCCCAGTCCAAGGCTCAAGAGGATGCCGAGCTCACTGGCGTCGTACAGCCTCTGTCCTCCTCGGACGTTGAAGAACAACCTGGCACATCCGGTGCAAGTCAACATGCAGCACCAGCAGGACCACCAGCTGCAGCACCAGCAGGACCACCAGCTGCACCCCTGCACCCACCCCTCCAACGACTGTCACCACGAATACCATCCCTGCCGACATGGACAGAACAAGGAGCAACACCAGCACAGGGACCCTGGACCAACCTGGGGCCATGGACACCACCACCACCACCAACCCCAAGGTGAACCAGGGTTATCTGTGCGTGCCACTGCACACACTGCACATGTCAGCAGGGGTGGTGGGAGGGGTGGGAGACAGAGGTCGCTGCTTGCAGACGTTGCTGGTGTGCATGACGACCCACAACTGGTACGCATAGCTGATGCGTACCAGTCCAGCACCGGAGACCTCAGCCAGGTAGTGGGGCTCCTCAGAGACATTAAACAGCAGCAGGCTGCCCATCATGCCCGCTTGGACTCCCACATGTCCCACGTGGAGTCACACATGTCCCGTGTGGACTCACACATGTCCCGCGGTGGAGTCCAAGTGGGATGCACTGCATGAGATGACGGCGGTGCACAGGGACATTTTACAATGCC